>JAPYYQ010000933.1:548-103648 GCA_030522585.1 Anagyrus pseudococci
ATACTGGATTGTAATTTTTGCTATACTGTATCCTTAATTTTTACTATACTGGATTGTAATTTTTGCTATACTGGATTTTAATTTTTACTATACTGAATTCTAAATTTTACTTATACGATATTTTAAATTTTACTACCACGCAAACATTTAAAAAAGGAAATTCAATTTTTTTTTGTTTATATATATATTATTTTACATACATATTGGAATTTATTTATATAGAGATACTTTTTATTAATTGGTGAGAAATTATCGGAAATTGGTTTTTTATTCGGTAACTATACATATTTATAAATCCTATTTATCTCAAACTAAATTCCTAAGTACGCATTTCCTAACTTATCGCCGCAGAACAGTTAATATGTAAGGGGGAAGAATCGTCTTATATATGAACCGTGAAGCCATCCAGGCACTTGCGAGAAGAGTTCGGAAAGCCAGCAAACAATTAAGACTGTCACTAGACACGGTAATTGATGGTCACGTCTGTTAGAACTCAGTTTTAAATTTTACTATACTGGTCTAGTAAAAGTTCTTCTGCATGTTTTTGCTATACTGTAAAGTAATTTTTCTACAGCAGTACGGTAAAAAGTATTATACATGTAGTAAAATTCCCCTATACATGGAGTATATACCGCGCGAACTATACAGTATAGTAATTTTTCTTTATACATTTCTATACGTGTAGAAAGGAAAGGGGGAGGACGAGGCAGGGAGGGAGCGAGGGAGAGAGAACTAGCAGCAACAGGCTGCCGAGGCCGTCGTGCAACGCACATAAATTGTGGCCGCCGCCGGCCCGCGGAGTCGCGGATATGTGTGCGACTCTTGTACGTGCGGGCGCAGTGGTGCAACTCGGCAGAGACGTACTTTAAACTTCCGCCGAGGGAGAGAGAGAGAGAGCGAGCGCGAGCCTTGCCCCTGGATACGTATGGAGTTTCATTGCCCGGATAATGCGGCTGATTTCGTAGATTCAAACTTTCGACTTGGCTGCTGCTGCTGCTCTAGCCCTCCCCTCCCCCACACTGCCACACCTACCTGCCTCCGCACCTACAAACGTCTCAATGAGATCTTTTATTAATTAAGCAAATGGACTTTAAACTCAGATTTAACTGCATTTAACATTTAAATTGAACCATATATCCCTCAACGTCTGAGCCGGCGCCGCTCTATGACAAGATTAGTCCTCTTTCATATTTATGCTACGACAGATAGATAATGTACGGGGACTAAGTGCTTACCCCTCTTCTTTTGTCATTCCGAAAACTTTGTGAATAAATTATTAATAATTTTAATAGATTATCCGCCGCCTTCTTCCGCTCTAGTTTAATAAATAACTCTAATCGATTTAATGCCTTATAATATTTAAAAAACCTTTGGAATTTTTATTCGATCGAAATTTGATATAGTTGCGAAAAAAAATTCGAAAAAGATTAAAAAAAAATAGAAAAAAAAACGGACCACTTGTAATGCAAATCAAAGGTTTAATAAATGCAACTGTACCTTTGGATATTTGACTGTTAAATTAAAATTTTCGAGAGCGATAACTTGTCTTGTAAGCGCGGGGGGGGGGGGGGGGGTTCGTTAATTTAAATATTTCCTTGGCGCATTTAAATCGCATTTTCACATTTATTCGGCCGCAGAGTTCGCGAGAGAAGCAATAGAAGTGACAAGAGAGAGAGAAAGAAAGAGCTGTGTGCGCGCCGCGAAGCCGGGGAGCCGGAGAGGTGGAAAAAGTCGCGAGATCAACGGGAAACTTTACCGCGCAATACGTTCTCGCGGTTAGGCGCGACTTTTAAAGTGCGAAAGCTTTTTCCTTCTACGTTTTTTTTTTGCTCTTCTTTCCTTTCGTTCATACTATCTCTCTGCCACTCTTGTTTCGGAGAAAACTTTTGGCTATACCGGGACTTTAAGTCCTTATGAATATTTAGATTCAAGTACATTATTTTAGCCACTTTGTGCTCCAACTATTTCGTCCTATCCCCCCCTGTTAAAACGATTTAGTCGAATTTTCGTTCGTGTATGCGCCACCTGACCTCGGCGCTAACCGCAATACCAAAATATTTATTCAGTAATTAAGTGACCGTAGCCGAAAATTTAAATGCATCACGCCCACAGCCTTTTTTTCTGCTCTTTGTGTCCGTGCGCGCCTGTATTTTTTTATCTATTTTTTTTGCCGTCGCCGCGTAATTTCGCGATGAAACTTTTTGATTGTTTTAACCAAATTGCCGGGCATTCCCGTATAACCTGTAATCTTCGGAATATACGATGATGAAATTGTCGATTGATTTTGCTAAAAAAATTCATACACCATCGCGGCCTTTGACAAGGGCTTAATGAAATTGCATTTAGTCCGCTTATTACTTTGTAATTATGTTAAAATAATCCGAGTGAAAACGTCTTTATCGGGGCCCGGGGTTTTCCGATACAAAAGCAAACTTGAAATTTAAAATTGCCGAGAGGGCGCGCGGCGAGCGGCGATAGTGGTGAAATTAACCTATTAAAAAGATATAATGGCCCTGCTTTCATCGCATACACAATCGCAGAGAGCCTGAGCAGGCGCTCGCTCTCACACACATACACACAGAGGTAGGCACGTAGAGAAACGAGAAACGGGAGGATTTTTAAAAGCCGGCCTAATTACTCGTGCATCTGTCAGCTCGGTGACGAGGGGGTGGCAAACTACTCGAGTTCAGGAACCGCGAATTCAGAGTCGCGCGCTCGGCCGGGCTGGCATTAATAATTGAGCCGATCCATTAGCCTGATTTGGATGCATTGGCGTGAAAATGCGAGACGACGCCTGCACTATGGGCTTCTCTCTTGCTCCCGCTACTGCTTCTACCGCTGAATGCGCTCTAGCGCTGACGTAAAGCGACCCGATGACAATGCCACAATGCGTCTTTGTCGCAAAGTTGACTCGGCGCGGCCCAGCCCCCCGTCTGCCGGCAGCACTCCCCCCCCCCAGTTCCCTCTTTCTCTCTACACGGACTGAACTTTCGCCTTAGCGCCCGGACTGTTTATGCGCTGGGCGAGAGCGAGAGAGAGAGAAAGAGCCGGGGCGCTCATTTTTCCCGCGCGCTCGCGCCGCCATTGTCGTAGAGCCGCCCCCTGTGTTTCTAGCGTGCTCTTTTTCCTCTCGGCGAGCGCGTTGCTCCGCTCCTGCACAATGGACCGGCACACGACGAGTCGCTCGAGCGCGCAAAGTTTCACAGAAGAATCGCCGCCGCCGGCACGTGCTGCGCGCACGGCCCATTGCCGCCAGACTGACGTTTAGAACTCGACGCGACTTTTTATCCGGATAGCCCGGGAGAAGCAGTGAGCGCAAACTTTCTTGATAAGAAGCTGTGGCCCGCGCTACGGCCTCCTTCTTCTCTCTAGCCTGCCCAGCTGGAGCTACTTTATTTTTAAATTTTTACCCCCCCCCCTCCCCTTTTCCGCGCAAGCTCACTCCGCCTGCTTTTCTCGATTCTCCGCATCTTTTCTATGTGCTTCGCTCGAATTCAAATAGTCATTTAACCTGCAGGCCTGGATTCCGTCAGGCTATTGTCGTATTCTGCCGAGGAACGTGCGGGTACACATCTACTTTCTCGTCTTCTTCTCTCTTCAAGTTCGTGACTAATGGCTGGGGTATTATTAAATTTAATACGTTGAAAATGAAGGAAAAAGAAAATTTGAAAAAAAGAAAGTCGTTCCGATGTCGGCTCGCGTACTCGTGTGCCAGTCCGTTTTTCTCCGTGGCATAAAATGGAAGAAAAGGAGCGCAGGAGAAGAAGAAAAAGGAGGCAAGGGGAAGGGGGGAGAAGGAAGAGGAAGCAGGTGAAATTTAAACAAAGATAAAAAAGAGCTAGGAGCGAGGGAGGGAAAATCTGCGGCAATAAGTTTTCCTTTTCTAATAACGATTATTCTTCCTTTTCGCCTTTTGTCTCCCTACGCGATTTCTTTCGACGCCCCAGACTACTCGGCCGCCAGACCCTTCTACTCCTCCTCCTCTAGTTTCCTGCGAGTGCAAGAATTTAATTGCGACCAGTCGCTATTATTCTCGTTTACGAAAAGCAAAGTCAAAGAAATAAAAACAGAGGGGAAAAATAAAGGCGCGATACCTTGAGATGAACTCGAGTTTGTCCGCCGCTTTCTTTGCCCCTTAGTTCCGGCTTGTGCCAACACTTTAATATTTCCACTTTTTACATTTTTCTTTTCCCCCTTTTTTTTCAAACTCCAAAGAAGAGTTTTATTAAATCAACTACAAACATGACTACCATTTATTATAACAAAACATTTACGTGTCACGTGCACTTTCATCAAACTTGGTTAAACATAAAGATTAATGTTGTAAAATGCCAATCTTCATATTTCGCATCCGGTCTTACTTTTTACGTATAGCTGTTTATTAATTTTACTATTTACAAACGCTACGGTACCCGAGAAGCATACTAACAAGCAGTAGCAAGAGAAAATGAGAAAGAGACGAAAATAGTGGGCGAGTGCACGAGCTGGAGAGGTCATTCGGACAAAAATACATACAGGCTATGTTCCCAGCGTTTTGGCAAGTTCTGCCCTGGCGAATCTCGGCGAGGGAGTCTGCGCAGAGCCACCGAAACACTCCGGGGGTGATTTTTCTTTTCGCTTAAAATATCACGTTACGGCAAATATATATTTCAAACCCTTTTGTACGGAATCATGCTAAACTTTTGTCATCTTATTAGCTTATTCAAGTTAGACGATTATTCAAATTGACTCGGATTTTTAAAATTAGATATAAGAGAGTTACATCAGATTTAGCCGTCCAGAATTAGCAACGGCCCCCGGGATGAGCGAATTGGAGAGTTTACAAATTGTCATAAATTTATTGATCGACGAGTGAATAATGGAGGTAAAGACAAAAACAACGTTACTCGGAGCGATAAGAGTAGAACGCGGAGAGGAGAAAAGGCTGGGAGGAAAGTTGGGCGAGGGGGATAAAGAAAGTTTGTCGCTGCAAATCAGATTTGGCCGTTGTACTTTGGCCCGATCGCCCGCGTAAATTTGTTCTCTGATCGTCGCATTAGCAGAGCGAGCAGAAGAGAACAAACATCCGTTGAGCGAGCGGGGGAACAAAGTAAAAGTAGTCAAAGTGATATTATATCATGTTCGAACTTGTACATAGGTGCGCTCCTCCCTCTCTGGCACACGCGTGTACGTGTCTATAGAGATATAGAGACGTGGGCGCTTGTGACACTTGCTCTAGCCGGGGCCAAATGAAACGAACGAGGAAGAGCAGGCTCTCGTCTATTACGCTTTAGCACTTTTCAAACTTTTAATTAATACGCCCTCTCTGCCTGTCGAATTGCGTGGGATGACGGAAAAGAGAGTCGAGCGTTTGCGGCGTAAAAGTAACGAGAGAAATTCGGAACAAAGCCAAGAAGGTATTGTTGTCGGACCCTTGTTATACGGACTGATGTCGTGAGCTAGAAGGCTAAGAGAGGACACGGACAAGCAACCCGACCCGCTTATTATGTATTTTTCGTCCGGCCTCCATTTCTCTTCTCTATCACACTGCTTTTGCTTGCGCATCTTTTTCCCTTTTTTTTTTTATTCAGTTTTCCGAAAACCAAGGCTAATACTCGTACTTCTTGAAATATTCTACCTGTTGGGTCACGCTAATATAGAATATCCCTGCGTTATTGTATTATAAAAGGGAGTAAGAAGCAATGTTAAATTGGACGGAATTTTCTAGTTTATGCTAGAAGCCCTTGTGCGGGCGAATAATATTTGTTAATTTAACTTATCGATTTCTAGTCTGACCAAATACAGTTTTTTACTACTGCCGGCAAACTTCTTTGCACAAGTCAATTGCCAAGACATTACGTTCTTCCAAAGTCATTTTTCTGTTAACATGATCATGGAATTAAATGAGTAATTCGCCAATAACTGAGCAAATAGCCCTTTTATTTACGAGTTATTAATTTGTTTTCTAATATTTCAAAAGTCAGACTAATTCCAGGTACTTATAAGCAAAAAAAACAGTATTACTTCTTATAAGTTACAAGTTTTGTTCAATATCTTATCAGTTGGTTATTTATATCATTACCACGTTTACTTTTGCAAGCAGCGATGTGAAATAAAAAAGTCACAGTAAAGGGATAAAAAAAAGAAAAATTACAACATTTTAAATGTTGACTTTCCGGTATATTTTCATGCTTACTTGTGTGATTCGAAAGATAAAACGTCGGAAAGGAAGGATAAATGGAGAGCTTAGCCATGTCGAGAGAGAGAGAAAAGGTAGAAGAAAGATGAAGTCACGATGAAGCTTCGTTTTCAGAAAATGAAAAAGCTAAAAAGATTGCTTGATTGATTTTTATACACTGCAGCTCGAGAGAATTTATTCCGAGTATTTTTAGAAAGTTATAAACCAGAAGATTACTTAACAACGATCTATTTTTCTGAATCCACTTGTTCAATCTGTATTAAACTTCTTTTTTTATCCGAACTTTCAAGATTTTTTTTTAAACAGAATTTAAAGATAATTAACGTAAAAACTGAATTTCCAATTTTTAGTATCTAAAAATATTGAAAAGTTGAACGTTCTTCAAAATGAAATTTCAGACTCAGCGAACAAAATATGGGTCCAAGAAAACTACAAAGAGATCAAGTAGAAACAGTTGCTCTAGAAATTTCGCAAGAAACAAAAATTTTACGTACTACTATAAATAATCGAAAAAGAGCGGTAAGGTGTTTTTGTCATCGTAAAAATCACAAGTGCACTAAGGTCACTTTGAAGGAGATTAAAAGCATTCGTTAAGCCACACGAGTGTTTCGCGATCAGCAAAGCCAAGCCCGGGCCGCTACCACTGGCCACAACCGCTATGACCGCCGCCGCCGCCACCACCATCGTTACCGTCGGCGTGTCCTTTGCCATTCCCAAGCTCCGAGAGCAGACCGAATGACAGGTAGTCTATGTCTGTGGATAAACTTGAAAGAGTCAGGCGGGATTGTGGAGAAAAATGTTGAGCGCAAGAGAAAATGAATTTCACGAGTTCAAGTTTCTAAAGAAAAAAAAAATAAAGAAAGAAATGAAAAGTCAAAATTATCCTTGGCAAGCAAATCGGACAATTAAGTTTTTCCCGGGAAGTCTAAAAAACTTTGAATTTTGACAGGAACGTAAAGAATTTCATTGTTAAAAAAACATTGATGTTTCACATTGCTGCGCTGCATTATTATTATTATTATTATTATTATTATTATTGTTCATATTTTGATAACGATCATAAGGATTAACGAGTTAATAAATATACAAACGATGAAAACTAAGTACTTGTAAAATTTTTTAATAGTCTACAAATTGAATATTGTTATAAAGTCGATAAATTTTTGTTTTTTGCTTTTTAAATAATAAAACTAAAACATTTTTGTTTATAAAATGATGTATTGTTTTGTTATTGTTAAGATATTGATTGTTATCTTCAGTGAAAATATGTTTTTATACATTTTATCTCTAATATAACTCAATGGAAATTCACTTCTATATTCTAGGGCCAGAGCGCGTATTTGTTACCATCTATTTTGATGGAATATTGCTCACCGCATCTAAAAGCTTCTCTGTCCGAGTAACAGCCTCTAGTAAAAAAAAGCAGTAGCAAAATACAAGCAAACAGAAAAACGAAACAAATCCGTACATATAAAAGGTTTGCGCGAAGTCGCTCGAATGGTATTTCCACTAGAGAAAAATCAAGTTTTTGCATGTGTCTAATACGCCATGTTTTCTCTGTTTATTCATTTATTTCTTTTCATTTCATCCGAAACCGAGTTGAAACAAAGATCGATACAGCCGCGTGAGTGAGAAACACGAGAGGAGAGAGCTGGAGGGGGGAGGGCTAAGAAAAGCGGAAAAACGGGAGATGGAAAAAAAAATCAAAAGAAGAGAAAATTGCAGGGGCGCGCGCAAGCCCGGTTGTAACCTGCGCAGTTCCGAACGCCTACTCCATTATTCGTGGACGAAAGGCGCGTATAAATCGTAAAGCGAGTGCGCGTCGTTGCTGCCGCCGTTGTTGCGCCGTTGGCGAGCATAGCGGCCGCGTGCATGTATAAAAGTTAAGGAACGCGGAAGATAAAGAAGAGACCTTGGAGGCTTTGCATAAAGCCCATTCCCGGCACCCGATATATGTTTATTCATGGACCGCGCACACGCCGATTCCGTCCGTTTTCATTTTCTTTCCTTTCCTTCTGTTTTTCGACATTTGTTTGCTGCTCGGCCAGCGCAAACTTTTCTGCCCCCCCCCTCCTCACTTTGATCCCACAATAAATGTCGCGCGTGGTCGGTCGCATTGCCGTACAACGCAGGGCTTTTTTTTGTCCATTTGAATAATATTCGCCAAACTTGTGTTTCTTGATATTCATATTTTAAGGAATTTGGTAATTTCGTTGTGCTTGCGAGACAAATAAAAGTAACGAAATCGAAATAGTACGCATTAATTAAGAATGTTTAAATGGCTATAATGATATTAAACAAATAATAAATAACGATTCGTCTGTGGAAGCAAGTGCCGAAGAGAAATGGAAAATGAATTTCACGCTGTAAGGCGCGCGATGCTGAATTTAAGGGTTTCCTAGGGGGCTGCCACGCACCAGAAGCAGTCTGGTTATTCGTATTCCTATTGTTATCTTTTGTTCGCTCGCTTCGCAAGGTGTCGGGGAAAAAGAAAGTTCGGGCAGAGTCGACGTACGGGAGACGAGCTGGGATGCGGGAGGAGGGTAAGAAAGAGGAGGGGGCGGTGGTGCTGCTGGTAGAGGCGAAAGGAGATGGAGTGCGGGACGGAGAATCGAGGGTGTTGAAGGCAAAGGAAAGGCGCGAGCTCTGCGCGGGGCCGAGGGGGGATGGAGAGACAGTGGGGAATTTATCATTCCCATGCCCAAGCCGCCGACGACGACGACGGCGACGTTGCAGCGACGATATTAAATTAAGCGGCGCGCACTTTAGAATTTTTTTGTTATTGCCCCCCGGGATAGAGAGAGAGCGAGCGCGCAGACACAGTGCGCTCTGGCTTGCTCGCTCGCCTTGCTTCTTGTTTTCCGATTTTCATCTCTGCGCGCGAGAGAGCGAACTACCGCTGCTGCCGGTGCGATGTAAAAAGTTAACCATTTTTGCTTTTTTTCTCCTCGAATTTTTTATACAATAGACCGACACGCGCGCGCGCATGCATGCATGCATTTGTCTGTGTGTTGTTCGAATCGTTCTCGCTATTGGTCCATTGATAGGCATCGAAACTCTTGTTTCGAAATTCAACGGGCTTTTATGATTAAAAAAAGCCAGCTGTAGTTTTAACCGTCGCGTTGCGCGGTCTCAATAGTAAAAACGGGGAATTTCCGTTTTCCCGATCAAAGTACAAACATTGGAAAAAAACCAGACGAAATAACAGGCAATCCGCTCTTAAAATAACGGAGAATCTTATAAAATAATCAGAGATGTACGCGGTACATACTCACCGAAATGCAAACGTCGAATACACCGTGGAGCGCGATCGCTGGAGCTCTCTCTCTCTCTCTCTCTCTCTCTCTCTCAACTGTCAATTTATAAAATCTTGATGCACTAGTCTGCTGGCCCCCTTCTCCCCGAGTTTCTTTCACTCCCTTTCTCTCGCTCTTTCTCGCTTTCATCCCCTCTTGCTCTCTCGGTACCTTTGGTCCTACTGGAAATAGCAAATACACTGATCACTCTTGGGAAATTCTCGGATAGACGTATTTAGCCTCCTCTATTCTTACTTTCAACGGCTTTTACGAGACAGTTGTAAAGTCCGAAAACTCCGGTTGTAAAAAACGTCATTGTTCTCGTAAAATTAATTCATTTCACTTTGACAAACGAAAAGTCGTGTAAAGTTGAAAAAAAAAAAGAAAAAAATTTCGTCCAAGTCGTAAAACGCAAGTTCTGAATAAGTTGAATAGATTTTAAATAAAGAAAACGCGAATGTAGAAAGGTATAGAAAATGTTATAAGCTTATTATTTTTTTTCGTTCGTACCGCGCGTGAAAAAAGCAAGGAAAGTTGAGGTTGTAGACTAGGTATACGACCCTCGTGGCGTACGGCATCACGGGCCGCACGGCAGCCAGCCACTAGACACACAAACATCGAGGCAGGAACTGCGATAGCTGGCCGGCTCGAGCGACCGCGCGGTTTTCCCTCCCTCCTCCAGCGGATGCCCAAGCGAAGAGAGAGAGAGAGAGAGACAGAGCCGCCCTCGCGTAACGCATGCGTCGCTTTCAAAAGCTGCAGCAGCTGCCGATGTGGTGGTACTGGCGGTGGTGGTGGTGGTGGTGGTGCCGCTCATGCTGCCACCACTAGCGCCGTGTAGCCGCCTTTGCCGCTATTACCTTCGCCGGCGCCGCTGCTCTATGGCCAAAGCTCGACTTGCGCCCTGCCGCGCACGCAGGTGCTCCTCCTCCCGCGAGCCTGCGCAAATTTTTCATGAAACTTGATTTCTCGCACCTTGGTTATTTTTTGCATTCTTGCCTTCTTTCATTTTCTCTTGCTACCCTCCCACTTTTATCTCTCGATAACCGCGAAACCGTTCATCGTTAGCTACTTTTTAATATGCTAAGGGCCTAGAGAATTTTCTTGTTTAGTAAAAAATATGGTAATTTTTCGCAAGGAAATTGTACAGAGTGGGTTTACTTTGATTTCTCGGTTATAGCACGAGTCGGTAAGCGTCGGGGAAATAAATTGAACCGCTATCGCGAGAAGAGCGCTCGCGAATCCGCGAGGATGATCCGCGCGAACGGCGGCGGCGTCGGCGACGAGTTGAGCGCGAGCAAGGGCCGCACTGGTCGTGCGATGATCGCGCATGCGCTCGCCTCCCCTCAGGTGCGCCGAGGGCAAGCGCAGGGGCAGGCTTGCTAGGGGCTGAGAGGCGCCGAGGTGGAGTGGCGGATAGAGGAGAGGGGCCAGGGCAGAGGGGGGAAGAGCGTCCGCCGCGGGGAGACGGAGCGAGTCAGTCAGGCCGTAGCGTGCGTCCCGCGAACTACGCGTTCCCGGCCAGCCGGCGATCCGCGTCGTCCTCGTCATCGTCGCGAGAGAGAGAGAGTCCAAGTGCTCCGTCGGCCGGAAGTAATAAGCGCGAGGTGATTAGGCTCCGATGCCGGACCGCGAGGAATCCGGGCGGCCGAGCGCTGACGCGAGCCCAAGCCAAAGACGCGGCCGGTGCTTCACGTGAGGCATGCCCGCCTTGACCGAGGCGTACCGCTGGTCCCGCGCGCGGCTCCACTGAAGCCTGCGATCCGCTCGCTGCGTGGCTCGGAGCCAAGGTGCATCGGACTCTCTCTCTGGGCAAAGCTGGCAATGAGAGGACCAGTCCTCGGGAGGGAGTGCTCCGAACGGGAACGTAAAGCAGCTGGCTGAAGCGCTCCCGGACTCCTCCGCTCCCCCCGTTCGACCCGCTGCCCCCCTCCACCACCCATTGCACCGCCGCCTTTTCTCCTTTTGACTTGGTGCTGCGCCGGGAAATATGGGATGGTCGTGGAATCACAGGAAAAAAGAGACGTGATGTACATGAAAGCCGCCGCGCAAAAAGTGCAGCCCCTCTCTCGACTTCACATCTTTGCTGCGTATAACAGAATATTAACGCAAGCTCCAGCGAAAGCTGAAACGAGATAGGGATAAGGAAAAAGTGCGAGAGAGAGAGAGAGAGGAAAACAAGTGCGAAAATAAGTAGGCGGAGGAGAAGAAGAAAGAAGAAGTAGAAGAAGAAGAAACTGGCGTGTCACATTCATGACCCTTTACATGTCTGACTCAACACTTGTACATACTACTTGCGACTCGTCGTCCCGAGGAAAATCAGAGCCACACTATTTTTTCTACCAGTCTCATTAGAAAATTGTGAATTTACTTGTGATCTGTCAGTTGAACTGTGAAACGCCGTTCATCCCTGTAGTTTATAAATAATAATACTAATAATAATTACGAATAATAACAATATTTAATAAGCAGAATAATAGTATTACGAGTTATTACCAGGCAGGAGAGGAAAATAAAAGTTACGAAAGTGTAGATGAATATATTATGCGGAACGCTCGAAATTCCTACCGAGAGCGCAAAACGTATAGTCCATGTTATTTTTGCGTGTGACTCGCGTATAAGCCCGTATTTTTCGCCGTCGTTGCGCAAACAAAGACGACGGCACTTATCGCCCCCCCTCTTTTTTCCGTTCGAATTCATCGTTAAACCTACTACATTTAAAAATCTCTAAATTCGCCTAAAAATTAATCTGTCCCCTCTTAAAACGAAAAAAAAAAATATCTCCATCACCCCGTCGATGTAAAAATCAAGAAGAATATATTTAATAAAAAAAAGTTGCAGATATTTGGATGAAGCAAGGTTTTATTGACAGAGGTGATTTTGTTTCTTATTTCGTAGGTGGTCTAATAAAAATCAATCCACGACGACAACGGCGGTGGTGATAAGAGTGCAGTGAACGGGGTGATAAGAGAGAGGGAGAGAGAGAGAGAAAAGATAGGGCTGTCAATATGACTCCCATCTTTCTCATTCTGTTGGTGGTGATCGACCCTCTAATCGCGCAGGATAGTGGTGAGTAAATCAATGAAAAATTACGATAAAGGAAAATAACAAAAAGACTATGTGGACACGAGTTGTGTGCGTTATATGTGGTGAAGACAAATCGAAGCCATGTAGATAAACATTTGCCTCGCGACGCGAGAGCACTTTCTTAGTGGACTGTGTTGAATTATATTGCTTGCGAAAGCGCTTGTGAAAATGCGTTTGCCGATAATCACGATATACGCATATGTGCTTAACGGATATCTTTTATTTTTATTATTTTTATTTATACTAAAACTTTATTATTATACATCTCTTTTTTTTCGCTGCAGTTTACGCTCAAAATTATCGTAAAAGTGGCGCGCGGCTACCGCAGCGGCAGAACAGCTAAAATTTTTATATTCCTTTTTTTCCAACCCTCGTATTTATATTGCTCTTTCACATTATGTTCTACGCGCATTCAAATATTTCATTCGGCTTATTGTGCATAAAACGTAACGTTCGACGCTCTCTTGTTTTTACGCGATAATTGATTCAATGACAGAGCTCCGAAATGAATGAAGAACATAGCCACGAAAATATTGGGTTTTTTTTTTAAAAAAATGCAAAATTTTAACAACCTATTGCTTTCCCAGAGGTACTTTTCCAATTAACATTATTTCAGCCATGCCTTTGTCGCGAAATAAGATTCGAATAAAAAAAAAGAGCTACTTCAACGCAGCATAAATATTTCAATGATGATGGCTTTATGAAATTGCGCACGCGCACGTGTGCGTGTATGTTGTTATACGTGTAGGCGTGTGTGCGTGTGGGTTTGTATATTCAGGGGTAAAGCCGAATGGAGAAAAATCGTTGAAAATTTGCTTTCGAGTGCGCGCGGTTTGAGACTAACGCGCGAGCTTTCGAGTATGAAGTAGGTTTTTTGAAAATATCGATTTTCACTCGTACGGGCATTATTCACGGGGCATAAAGGTGGTTACTCGAACGCTGCTCGGTGTACGCTCTTGTTAAAGTGAGCGAGAAAAAGCACACACACACAGACACGCTCAAATACATACCTAGAGAGAGAGAGGACGAGGAACAAAAAGTCGGGGAAGCGCGCTCGATCGAAGCCGTAGCGCCGCGGTAACACACGCCATTAATGCTCTTTATACGCGACTATACACGCGCGCACAACTTGTGGCGGGCTGGAGCCCCCGACCACCGGTCGGCTCAAGATTGTTAAGCCTTTGGCTTTTTCTCTCTCTCACTCACTAGGTGGAACATTGGGCGCGATAGCAACGCACGCCCTCCAAGATACAGAGCCAGACGTGAGACTAACCCATGTACACCCCCCCACACACACATTCAGTTGTAAGCGCGCGCGCACAGCTACGCTCGCACATAGACATTCGTTCAACGATAGGCGTGAAAAGCAGGAGCGCTTTTGTTTTCGCCTCGCGCCCTTTCAAAGCGCACACTACTCGCCACATAGAAGCTCCAGATCCGTCGAAGCTCGGCCTTCACTACCGAATCACTAAATTTGTTAGCTGACTTTTGATGCTCATACACACACACACACACCTGCAGAGCCATTGTCTCCTCATCGTCTCGTAACTCGCGAGAACACACGCGCGCATCAATTATTTCGCCGCTATTTTCAGTCTTTTTGGCTCGTTTAATCGATTACACAACATTTTCGCAAGCTTAAATTTTTCATTCTTTTGTGTATACTAATTGACATTTAACAGTCATTTTAAATTGCTTTGAGAAACTCTTGAGTTTAAATAAACAATTATTCGGGTTAATTATCTCGGGTAATCGTATATTTAATTTTCTTGAACTACCTTTATCCTTGGGTATATCGTGATTATCGGGTTACGAGTTGGCGCTATTTTCACAAGAACCTAGTAAGCCTAGTGTATACAAAAAATAAAAAAATAAAGAAAAAGAAAAGACTTTTGTAAGAAGAACTAAGAAGCAAACGATCGGAAAAACGAGTTTGCCAAAAGAGCAGTCTCGTATATGGACATGAAGAACTGCTAGAAGTGTCAGTCACACCGTGAGAGTCAAAGTTGTGCGATGCAGCCGCCGAGCCTGTATACAGGGGCTTGCGCGCGCTCGCTCGCACGCGAGAGAGCCAGGCCGTAAAAAGGCTTTTTTCTCCCCCCATCCCCCAGCCATATGTTTGTCGCGATTATCCGCAGCATGAGCCGATTTAAATTTCCCTTGCGCTTATTTTATTATAAGCGCGCATTACGTAAATACGCAAATCCACGGCAGTTACATGTTTCACTTCTCCAAGTATCCCCGGTGCAGCTATTCGTACATTTTATGCTGTTTTACAAAGGTGCTGCATTATATTTTTGAAATATTTCGCCGTCGCGCGCCTACCCCCCTTCCCCCTCATGATAAATTTAACCGAGTAATCTTTTCTTTTTTTTTCTTTTTTTTTTCGTTTTCGCGAACAAAAAGTCCAACTTGAGTAGACATTGAAAAAGAAAAAAAGAAGAAATTGCATCAAAATCTTAATAACCTTGTTACTCGTTTATTATCTGAATCCGTTAAATCTTTTATAGCTTGAAGCAAACTGCTCAAGTTTTCGTATTGTTTTGTTGTTTGTTTTTTCAGCGATTTCAAAATTGCTTTTATAATGCCGACTATTTTCTTTCAGCGTAAATTTAAATACAAATGAATGTGAAATATTTAGAGTGGAAAAGCTTGTACAGAATGCTTTTAGCGAATTTTATTTAAAAGCATATGTATACGTGGCACGGTATAGGTATACAATGTGCGCACAAGCGCAGATATAAAAAAACGCTTTAGATTTAAGGAATGTTTTCTTAAAAATGTCGACTCGTTGAAAAATTATGTTTTTAAACGTTTAAAATAGTTAAAGAGCTTTCCCGGAACGCAAATAAAGATTTATTCGCTGGCGAGGGTGGCAGGGTTGATTGCGGCTGTAGGAATGGCAGGAGCAGCAGCACCGCCACCACTACCACCGCCAGGCAGTATAGCGGCGGCAACATTACTCAATAATTCGCGCAGCTAAATCCGGAGCGGCGGTAGCGCGGCTCGACCGAGCTTTGCGCTGACTCTGTAATGAAAATGATGTATACGAGGAAACTCAGACGATTAATTATGGGGGCGACATAATCCTAATTTGACTGTCTGAAGGCAGGAGCGACAGCTCGGAAACAGATTTAGAACTGCTTTGCATTAAACAATATTATCGGTTTCCTCTTTTTTATTGGCAACTTTCTTCCGATAATGCATTTGCCAATTTCGTTTGCCTTTTACCTTTGGCTAAAGAAAAAGAAAAAAAAATTAAAAAACGCCAAAGGTTCATTTCGTCCAGCAGCAAATGCCTTGCCGTCTTTATTGTGATATATATTTTTACTGACGTACACATATCCAGCAAGAAGACAGTAGAAAAATATACGATGAAATTATCAGTAACTTGCTGCCCCTCCTGGATTTCGGACTGACGCGTAGCTTAAGCCCTTGTGACATTTCCGGACGAACAATTTCGAATCACGCGTCAGAAAACTTGTTACTGATTCTCGTGTGCCAAGCGCTTACCTTCCGGTCATAATAATAATGAAAAAAAAAAGGAAAAAAGAATATCATATATCTCGTTGCTTATCTTTTTTTCTTATAATCATAATGCGCGAGTAATTTTCTAAAAAGATTACCATCCAAGAATTGAACGAGAATATTCAAAAGCATGTACGAAGTTGTAATTTTCATTGATGCCGTAAATAGATATATACATGTTTGCGCACAGCGCAACGAGAGAAATATATTGGATCATAAACACTCTTAGCGAGGAAGCGACGCACGTATCCTTCAGATGTTAGATTAAAATTTACTGGCGGGACTTGAATTCGCGGTAAGCTCACTTTCCTTCCGTTACATCCTCATTTTTCTCGTTTTTCTCATGCTTATAAATACTCGCCAACGCAAAGGCAGCAGCCATCCTTTTCCATTTTCCCGCATCTGACAAAACATTTTTTTCTCTTCCCTACATCATAACAACACGATCTACGTCTTTTGGACAAGAGAGAGAAAACAAATGAATTAACAAATTGCAAATTTGCCGTGCACGTTTGTGAGCGCTAAACAGGGCTCATTCCACGCCATTTTCTTCCACCCCGTGTGTAATTCACATTAATAAAGGGGCCTGCTTATAACTCGTGAATTAATTTAAATTTTTGCCAACCGAGTCTCGCCGACTATGGAAGAGATGCGCGAGAGAGAGAGGAACATTTTGACTCGGCCCCGGGAAAGTTTAGGCGAGCATGCAAAGCCTCGCGTACCGAGTTATGCGTGCCCATTCGTACAAGGAAAACAAAATTTTAATCGTTTTATGAATTTCCAACACTTGATAAAAGGATGTAATACGCCGTGAACGCAAATGCATATTTCATAAAACTGGCAGGGTAAATGCGCCGTAGTTGTGTTTATACCTTGTATAACACGATGAAAATTTATTCAACTCTAATAAGACATCTTTTTCCTTTGCCGCGCGCGCAAATAAATTTTTTCACCGTTGTTTTACGCGAGTACAAAAAAAAAGAAACACAGTTATAAGCATCCGACCTACGGCTCGAATTTAATTTTCTTCCATTATTACCGTTTTCTTGTTTTTTTCCCGCCGCGGCTTTTGTTCGACAATTATCAAATGTTTCAACTTTACTTGGTATTTAATGAGAACGACTACGTATTAAGCTACATTAGTTATTCGAGGTGGATTAGTTAAAGCTGTTTATATAGTTGCCAAATGTGCGCGAAAAACGAACGTATTTTATGAAATTAAAGTTTTAAACTGCACAGACGCACTCACAAACGATAATTCGTCTTTTCTTTATTCATCGACTCATTACTATTGCGCGAAATTAAATTGAATGTATTGACTAATAAGAAATAAAGTATTAAATACAAACGGAATTGGCTGTATAATACATACGCATTGACAGGATGCAGCAAGATTAAAGATAGAAAGACGAAAATCAAAGCGGGCGTAAATGGCAAACGAGAGAAAGAGGCTGTATAGCCAGGGCGTGATTTAAACAAAAGAGCACGTAAAAGCGGAAAATAAATCTGGGATAAAAATATTAGCCGTCCATTAGAGAGAGAGAGCGGACTTGTCTCTTTTAATTTCCGCATAGTCGTATTACGCTTACGTTCGGTTACATTTGCCCGATGCTGATAGTTATTTATCGCGGGGACCGAGAGACCAATAATTTACATTCCCCCTTGTCCATGCTATAGCAGCAGTAGCAGCAGAGTAGCGGGGACAGCAGTAAAGGGATAGCAGAGGTAGTCAGGCTCTCCTCTGTCTGCCGTGCACAATGGGCCGCCGTCCAGCTGTGACATTTTCAGCTGTCCCGCGAGCGCACGTCGCTCTTTTATCAATAATTGACAGGCTAGACGCTGTCGAAAAACGAGACAAAAATTCAAGAGGAACGGCCGAATCGTGCTTTCCTGGAAGCACAAAAAAAAAGAGAGCGAGAGAGAGAGAGAAAAAAAACACGGTTCCGCTGACAATTAGTTCGTTGACGAAGCTCCTGTTCAGCAAAATTTTTCTAATTATCCCCTCGGACGTGGCGCGGCTTTAGCCTATCGCAGATGTCAAAATTTTAAGCTGCCACGGACAGGGGACGTTAATGTAAGATTTTCATTAAACCAGCCAAATTATCTTGGCCGCACCTTTGAACTTTTTACGCTTGTTTAGTTTGTTATTTTACAAACTTGTCATTGCTATTTTAATAATAATTAGTCAGGATTATTTTTTTCCGGAGAAAACAAAACTTTTTTTTTCATACAATATTCGATGGAAAATGGCGATTGACTGAGGGGGGGATAAAAATTATCGGCATCCTCGTTTTGCGCGCAAATCCATTTTCGTAGAAATTCCATCGCTGCAGTTATAAACTCGATGGGACTTTGGAAAAAAAGTTGAGAGCCCCTTTGCACGGAATTTTAATGAAATAAAGCGCAGATTCATCGCTGATGATTTTTCTACACCAGTTCCAAAAAAAGTATTAAATTCAATTTTTTGTTTCTTCGCTCCGACGCAGATGTGTTCTTGTAAAAATTTATCTTAAATTCCTCTTTTTCCCTCGTACCGTGCCAGACGGCATTTTGCGTTGCCCTAAACTTTTTCTCGAGCGTATCAAATCTCCTGCGAAGGAGCGTGTTCGTGTCTGTTAAACCTGCTTTAATATACAAGATGCTCTTTGCCCATTTCAAGACCTGTCGCGTAGAATAACGAACTGCTGCCCCAGCCAAGTGGTACTAGTCAAGCTGCTCCCGGACAAAGTTAACTACCAGCATTTCAGCTCTCCCCAGACTACCATACCAGCGACACTCCGATGCATTACACTGAAATCCATTAAGACGTTATTATTATTATTATTATTATTATTATTATTATTATTACCATTTTGATAGTAATGATTTAGTAGAAGACGTAGCATGGCATTACTTTTACGTGAATTTTCCATCTCGTTTCCAATGGGTTAAGGTTAAAGCAAAAGATAATAACAAAGAAGAGCGTCGAGGAGGACGGGTGTGCGACGCAGACAGATCAGGGAGGAGGAGTAGGAGGGTTGGTTAGTGGCCAACAGGGTCGGAGCAGAGGTGGCGTGCAATTTATAGGCGGTCAAAGTGCAGTTTGCTGTTCCGACTGACTAGTCCCTCATCAGACATTCAGCCTTACGCTGGCAGGGCTCGTTCGTAATTGACGTAGAGGTGCTGCCGTCCTCCTGTATTTGCGCCAGAAACAAAAAACGGACGACCGAGAGAGAGAGAAAGGCCAAAGGTCCAAGCCCGTCGACCTAAAGAGACACAGCAGCAGCAGGCCCAGCTCGCAGAGTAAAACGTGACCATCCGGCTCCCGAGGCTTCTCTCTCTCCCTTCGAGAGCGTGCCCATCGCGCGTCAGTCATTCGCTTTATAGCGATTCTCTCTCTGGGCAGCCGCCGCCTTTCCTACATTTCCATCCGGCCGAAATTAATCAGGCTGTGCTGTCTTGGCTCTCTTTTAACCGGATTGCCCGATGCCAGCGGCCACGTTACTCCAAAGTACACCGGCGATTCTTCTATTTCCCTCGGCGCCGGCCCATCCGCGACGAGTAAATTTTTCTTCTTCACTCGTCAAAACAAATGGAGAGAGCCCCATGGAAATCCCTCCTCCCAACGGATGCCCAAGGTCTTACGGGGTACTATGGACCGGCGAAATTTTCGGCGGCGAGCAGCCGCGCTCCTTCGCTACTAGGAAATTTATGATGGATCGTCCCTTAGTGACTCCGGGGAGGCTCTCGGGCTCCGAGACTTATAAACACCCCGGACACGGAGAGAAAGTCCTCGGAGAGTCCTGCTTAGGCGTATACTCTCTCGGCTCGATTTCTCCTAGCGCGCGGCAGCCGCAAGTCCATATTCCGCTGGGATTTCGTTTGGCTAATACGCGTGACAAATATTTAAGTAAACGTTATTAATAACGAAATTTTTTTCTGTCGCCGCCCTCGCACACTCGATGCCCCTTTTTTCTTCTTTCTTTCTTTCTTTCTCCGTCTGTTGCACATCTCTGGCCAATCGTAATCTAATTACATTTCTAAACGTATGATTTATGTTGCCGTGCTTCTTGCTGCGATTACGAACACGCAAAAATATAATTTTTCTTCTCTTCTGTAAAAAAAAACAGAAAAAAAAACATAAATGTAACCGTACAAAAAGAAATATTTATTTGCCTTGGCGCACAGGTGCCAGCGCGCCTCGACTTGCTAAGCAACTTTTAATTTAGCTCGTATAATACAATTAAAGCGACAGAGGATTATCCATCGCGTCAGGCAGTAAGAAAGCCCAGGCGGTATCCGGCCGCCGACTGGAACTGAGAGCAATAAAATTAACAAGTGCATTGAAAATCCAGGTAAAATCGCGAGTAGACTTGGAGGGGCGTAAGGAGCTTATTTAGCCCGAGTAGTGCGCCGCCGCCGCTGCTGCTGTTGCACGCACTAGTGCTGCACGCAATGAAGCGATCGGTGCGAGGATAATGGTAAACAAAGCTTCAATTACAGTGCTATTAGCAGTGGTCCAATGCTTTAGCGCCGAGAGCCAACTGGCAGCTCGTATTTTAAATCGGCCTGCGCCCGGCCAAGCCTCTGCCAGCGCACAGCGAGCATGCACGATTACGGGAGATTACTTATCGATTACTATTATAATGGCCGGCTCTCTCCGAGCGGACCAAGCTCTCCGCTCTCGCGGTCGTGGCGCATCCGAACGTGCGCAGCACTAGTATATAGCACGAGCGCAGCAATAGCAGGAGCGAGAGCAGCAGCTCTTCATGTATGCTCGTCTCACTTGCCCTCGTAAGCCGGACCTCTTGCAGTTCTCCGGGTTCAGCGATTGCCAATACCCAGTTGCGAATAATGAGCGAGTCGTCGTAGCTGGGGAGAAAGAGCCAGCCACCGGTCCCGGCCATAATTTGCAATAACCACAGACCAATAACCGTACCTCCTTGCTCTACTCTCTCTCTCTCTCTCTCTCTCTCTCTCTCTCTCTCTCCCTCTCTCTAATAATATACTTCCTCACCCCTTCCGATCCCCGCTCTCAAATGGAGCGCGGCACTTTGCTACTGTTTCCTTGAGTAAAATGAAGAAAAAAAAAGAGAGCGCAAAAAAGTATGTCGACGCGCCCTTGGATTTTTCATTTCTTGTGGGCTTGGCTTTTGGACTTCTTATTTTTCGTCAAATATTCACCTTTCACCTATTGGAGCTTACTTGCTTTGGAAATGTTGTTGAATTTTATCTCGCGTTTAAATTTAGCTCTATACTTTTTTTCTAATATAGTCGACAAAGGAACTTGATAAATCTGTTTGAACTTATAGTGATTATGATCGTAATAATTAAATAAATGGTAAAAGCATTGCATTCAAAATTTCGAAAGAAATGTAAAAATTATCTTGCGTTAATGAATAATGCGATAAGCAAATAAATAGCGTTGAAAAACATAAATAGCAGTAGCCAAGTCGAGGGTTATTTTATTGAAGGAAAAATCTAATAAAAACAGCGGTTTATTTTCTGCCAGCGGAACGGATCGCATGTGAAAAGAAGTGAGAAGATTAAAAATGGTAAAAGAGAGAGAGAGGAAAGGCTCTGGAGAGCTGGGGTAGGTAGAGAAAGTGAGAGAGAGAAAATAGAAATCGGAAACGGTAAAGAGAGTCTGTTCCCTAGCGATGGTCTTAGAAAAATCGATAACTTCAAACGGGGATTTTGTTCATGTTTGCATAAAATGAGACTTTCAGAGTTCACCTTACGCTCCACTCTAGCCCCATTTTTCTTCGGGAATCAACACTTTTTTAAATCATGATCGCTCTACAACTAAATTAACTGGCCTTCTTTTTTCTTCTACACGTAACTCGATCTCTACTATTTATTTTACTTTAAGTAATTTTACTTCCAACTCATTTTCTGCACACTAACCCTCGTTTTTTCTTATATAGTCTTGGAATCTTTAGAGTAGTCTTCGATTAATTTAAATAAATATTTTAATTTAATCTTAGAAATAAAATTATGCTAAATAAAAATAGCAACCGGATGAAAAAAAAGTGAATTACTTGCAAAGAAAAAAAAGTATCAGAAATACGCGATTGAAAAAAGAAAATAATAAAATAGCGTTGTCGTGCTGGCACTTCTGAAGTTTCAATTACCCTGAGAGATTTAACAGGTAAAAGAGTAAGTGTAAGGAATCTTTAGCGTGACAAGAAGGTACAAGCCTTTGAAAACTATTAATCCCGTGTCTCGAACAGCCAAGCGTCTTATAAACAAAATCGATTTTCTCCCTATATTTACAGGCTCCGTGAAACGTCAAGGGTAAATGGGCTTGCTGGTAACTTAAACTTGACTTTTAAAAATTTTTCATTTGTTAAGTATCATTTGTATTTTTTTTCTATTTTTTTTGTTTTTGTTTTTTTTTTATGACACACATGAGCGTGAGCTTAAAGATTACGCCTTGTAGGCTGTACATAAAAAAATTGTTGAGAAAATGTGTAATAATGTTATCGCGTGAAAAGAAAAATATTATCCAGGTGTAAAAATTATCGTATCTAGTGTTCGGTCAGTTACGTACTAGATCAGCGCTTGTGAATCGTTATGACCTTCGAAAAGCTCGAAAATAATGAAGCCGAAAGCCCTGCATTATCTTGAGAAGGCCGAGAGACGGCCAAGCTCGCTGGGTGGAATACAAAATTTTTCCTAATCGACTATCAACATAATTTATCAAGTGTTCCCGGTGGCACGACGACGCCGTAAAACCATCTTATCTCGGGCGCGCGAAATACGCGCGAGAAGAGGGAGGTGGGAGGTGGAAATGGGTAGAGTGGAGAAAGAGAGCGGGGCCGAGGAAAGAAAGTTACTAGCTGGAATTACGCTTTGCCGCTAGCCAGCTGACCCTCCCTACTAGACTACTGGACTAGAGCCTCGGCTGCTGCCGCTGGCTCCATTTTCTCCCCGCGAAATCGCTCTCCCTACTTCATCCCTTTTCCCTTGCCTTCTCCCTCGGGCTACTCACCGATTTTTCCGCTCGGTCCGCCCGGGCTTTTCTCGAGAGCGAGCTCACTTTCCTATCTTAACAGCCCATCTACATTGTTTCGAATCTCCCCCGCTCCGACTTTCTTTCTCTTGCTCCTTCTCGGTGGACCAGAGCTTTCTCTCTTTTTCTCAGTCCCAGTCCACGACGACAAAGACGACAACGACGTCGACGACGACTGGCGCAGCGAAGCGCGAAAATTTATCTGGAACCTAAACAATATGTTTCTTCTTTTCGAGAAACACACCGCGGACGCTCTCTCACGTTCTTACCTTTCTCCCCCCCGACCCTCTACCCCCTCCTCCGTTCTCAGTCTCTTTTACTCTCGTATTTTCTTAGCTGCTCTTACCGTTAAGGTGCCGAATCGCCAACGTACCAGTAAGTTGCTCACCAACCCTTTTACGTTATTTCTCTTCTCGTGAAATTTAAGACGCGAAAGAGAACGTTCAATGAATTATTCCTCTGTTTCATTCGATTTTACTCCGGTGTTTAAGCTATCGACAATAATTTATTTACAAATCAAGTTACCTAGATTCAATCTTCTCGTATAAAAAAGCTTTTTTAATCCCGAATAATTTTGAAAAAAAAAACATTATTTTTGTACAAAAGTCTCAGACGAAAGAAAAGCGAGAGAAAGCTTCGGTCAAATAATGTGATAGGTCGATGGAAAATGATCGGGTGCAGAGGGCGAGAAAGTAAGGGTACGAAAGCAAAGTATAGAAGGTAGTGTAAAGTGCCTAGAAAGAAGACTAATAATACTGGCATCCGCACTGATAAAGAGCTATTTTAGAAAGCGCATTGACTACGGCTGAAACCTGCGGTGAAGTGAGAGAGAGCACGAGAGCCCTCCCGAGTGAAGCGGCTCTCGTTGCTAGCCTCAAGCGCGGACTAAGCCCTGCCCCCATCTGCACCGCTCTTGCATGACAAATGATCGAGGCTTTGGTCTCCCGTTTCTCTCTCTCTCCATCACGTCTCGTTTTTTACCCAACCAATAGCCGCTTCTCCTCCTCCTACGCTTCACTACCGGCGAGATATACTTCATCGCTCTCCAGGGAAGGATTTTGTGGCTTGGAATGACTCGAGCTCCTGTCGACCGTGTTCTCGCATGCCGGTGCGTGAATTAAAATATGGATTTTATTGTTTTCCACTCGAGCCTTGAAAGAGAATGAGAGAGAGAATAAAGTGGAAATGGCGAGCTGAGGTGATAGAGTGCTGGATGGGAAGAGACGGTGGGAGGCTAAAGGGAAATTTATACGCCGCCGTTAGTCAAGCGGCATTCGTCTCTGCGCGTCTCATCTGTCATGCCCGCTCCGCCTTAATGCCGCCCGGTAATACATTTTCAATTTGTATTTTATGCGATGTTCCGTAAGAATTACCCTCATCATGAACCTCGGACTACTCGACGGGCCTCCGGCCTCTCGACTAATGGCATCTCGACATCTCCTATACCCTTACGATCCCAATCGGCAATCCTTGTAATCTGGCATTTATCATAGAGCATAGTCTTTTAGCGAGATTATGCTTGGCACCGACACTCGTTACACGGACAAATTTGTTTTGATCCGTGCGGGTTAAGGAGATGGTGGTACAGCGAAAGATAACAGTCGCAACCGTGTGATATTTAGCAGAATTAAGAGATGTGCGTAAATCATCGTAATGTCATGAAGATCGCTCTCTAAGGCCGAAAACTGATGGTTTTGTAACCCGGATGATTAAAAATGAGCCGAAGAATCGAGGAATAACCAGCTTATGTTCACTTTTTGGTATCTCTAATTTCCTTGGTGCTGCTTATTTTTATATATTTTACTTGACCGGTCGCCAACTTCCAAATGCCGGAGCTATTTCATGTTCTCCTTTACACCCGTTCGATTTTCGCGCTCGGCCTTTCGAACGGGCGTCGCCCGCTGACATTTGAATCCCAGCCGTCGCTTCTTTGAATTTCCACAGCTCCCCAGTCCGGGGCTAACGCGTATGTCTTTTGAGATACGAGACGACGACAAACCAATGTAAATGTGACGCCTCTCGCTCGGGGAATCGGTCGACTATTGATTTTTCTACTCGCAATTTTTTGCAAATCCTACCATTTCCATCCTAGTCAGGTATACTAGTTTGCATGCCACAGCTCGTGCTACTAACCGATGGTTGAAACTTCTTAGGATTATCGCGCAGTACTAGAGTATTCGAGAGAGCGAGAAACCTGGACATTGTCGTTTAGGTGCGAAGAAAAAGGCAAACGAATAAACAAACGTTCAGCCTTAGCTTGGGTGGGAACGAGAGACGGAGAAAGCGCCGAATAAACAAGGGCCGCCGTAGGACGCGTGCGCGTAAAAACGTTTGCATGCAGCATTACAGGTTGCGTTTTCCACGGCGGTAGAGAAAGAGAGAGAGAGAGAGCAGCGCATATCGCGTGCCAAAGATTGGATCGATCGGGCTCGCTCGCGCGGTGCCGCCGCGGGAGAGGCGAGCTTATTGGTACGTGTCTGGCTCCCCTCGGTCAACTAGGCGTTTCGCGACTGCAGGAGGAGCCCTCGGCAAACGCGCAAGAGCCTCCGGCGCCTCCTCGACTCCCGTCAAAATTCGAAATCGCCTTTTTGCCTATTATTTAGCGCTTGAGAGAAATCGAGTCTACGAAAAACGCGTGAAATTACGGTTGCGGCTGACCTAACGTCGAGTTTTACTACTTGGTTCAGTAGTAACCGTTGATAAGTCCAAGGCGACACGTCCTGGTCTCGCTCGAGGCTGACCAATCGTTGAGTTTCACTACTTCGTTCAGTAGTAACGGCTAATGAGTACGCGAATACGCCGCGGCTGACCAGCCGCTGAGTTTTACTACTTGCTTCAGTAGTAGCGGTCGATGAGTAGTACGAGAGGCACGCGCTGGCCTGCCCTAATCAAGAAGCGCCCGTTCAAGCGTCCGATCTCGCGTGTTAAAAGCGCACCGAGCGCCGTAAGCTCTAAGCGTCTTCTTACTCGCCGAGGAATATTGCGTTTGCCGCTTCTCTGGCTCGGCGTAGCTTCGCTTGCGCTACGCACCGGATCTTTCGCTTGACAAGCTGACCCAGCTTTGAAGCAAGTTTATTTTGGAGCTCATTTCTGACCCTCTTCCCCACCCCCCTTGCCCCCCTCTCGCGTATTTGGCTTTTCCACTTGGAAACTGAGTTAATAGTAGCCGACGTTTGCCCTGCTCTCGGCATCATATTTCCTTTGATATCGAATAGTCTCTCAAACTGCTAGCCTATTTGTTAAAAGTCACGGCAATTAATTCGACACTGTCTCCATAAGCGAGTTTCCTTCGATTTCTCGGCTTATTATTCTATATTTTCTTATTGTTATCCTTTTTTCGGATGTTGAATGGAGCTGTGTACCGCAAATAAAATATTAAGGTCAAATATTGGAGGTTCGATGTTCGATACAGAATTGTTTTTCGGACAAAACAACGTGTTGTCTTGCGCTGGAAATCTGATAACAGCATTGATGAAATTTCGGGCAACAATAAATAGTTATTATTGCCAGTGGCAGTAGTTAACAGTGTCAGCCAACTAATTAATCATTGCAATACGAATAAAAGAAGGGAATTCTCATTATTGCGTAGCTGCGCTACAGGAGACAGTCAATCTCACGCCCATTCTGCTTTTTAATTTCGTCGAGGGCACTCGACTGTTACAGGGCTCCCTGTCCAAGTCGCAAGTGCAGCCTCACCGCGAACGCGATCGCGCTAAACAAACATACGCTTCCCTGCAGCCCAGAGCTTGGGTTGCGCACTCGGGGGCTTATTTGGCAGGCCACCAACCCTTAGACATGCCCAACTTGTTGGATACACATCTCCGCTCGGAGCTTCGACTTTATTTCCCTCTGCCCGTTTGGCTCTCCTCTTCATCTTGAATTCCTCGCTGAATTTGCCAGCATCGCGAGCTTGCTCTATATCGAGACGTCTCATTCGCTAGCTCGAAAAATTAATTATCATGCAAAGGGTACATTCAGCGGGGATCGTTTGATTTCGGGCGAGAGAAACAGTGGGAGCAGTAGAGACGTTTAAGGCTAGAGGTGAAATGGACAGAAGACAAGGGAATAACGATCTACAATGGAGCGAGTCAACAAATGAACCGCAATTGTTTGCTTAGCCGCAGGACCTTACGGAAACGGGAGAAATAATTCATCTTCTGCCAAGCGCATTTGCTTTTGGCCCTGTCTGTTTTTGTTTGCTGACTTCGCTGTTTTCAATGGTCAAATCTGCTCTCTATCTTTTTTTAAGCTATTTTATCGCGATAAACTTTACTTTTCCGAATACAGACTTTTAAAAGTTAACTCATCATCCATTTAATATAATTTATATAATTAACTGTTTTGACGAGACTCAGCTATACTTTTATTACCATTGCTTTTACGTATCTGAAAATATGCGGTAATTGAAGAAATTTTTTCCCCCTCTTTTCCACTTCTCTGTATCCATAACTTTTTGCAGTCAGATTTCTCTTCGGAGCAGAAATTGTAATTTGCCTTATTTACATACAGTCGTTACTTGCGCGCGCGTGTGTATGCGCGCGCGAGCTAGAGAGTTCCTATAGTCAGAGATATAGGTAGGCGGATGATAGAAATGAGAATTAGTTTTATTTTTTGCTCCATCACTTTAATCTTTCGCAGCAGCATCGGCGAAGGAAGAAAAAAAAACAAGGGAGAGAGAGATGGAGCGAAGGGGGATGAGGCGCAAAGATTCAGAACAGGACGATTATATAGATTTTAATTAAAAATTTAATTACGAGTAAATCAGCGCGACTGCGCAGCAGCCAAATCCCTTAAACGGGTAAAAACGGAAACCGAAAATTAATCTGAATCTACGAGCTCCCTGGCTCTCGGGAGCTGGGCTAGTGGGGCGGGGTAGAAAGAGAAGAGGAGGAGGAGAAGAAGGAGGAGGTACACCTCTACCAGTTTCGCATTGCCTCCTCTTCCTTCGTTTCCGGGGGACTGCGAATGGGAAGTAGCGTCGCGTCGCATATATGCAAGACTCCGGCAGTACTTTGGCAACTTGGCCTCGAGACGTGTCTGGCGGCCAGAGTCAAGATGCTCCTCCGCCCAAGAGAGAGAGAGAGAGAGAGAGAGAGAGAGAGACTTTCCCTCCTCGTTTGATTTCACGAAGCCTCGTGAATGTAATAATTAACCGCGAAATACGATTTAACCCGCGCGGCTCAAAGACGCTCATCGCCACGGTATGTCGACTGCTACCGAGATAATCAATAGAAAGAGTAGTCTGGCGTCGCTGGTTTCATTCCGTAAAACGCTATAAGCAAAAATAGTCAAAATTTTGGCTGATTACGTTGCTTTTGGTAAACGACATTTCGCTGCAGTTAGCTCATAAGCAAAACTATTAAAATTTCCTCTTGCAAGAAGAATTAGCATCTATTCCAGGAAAAACAAGTGGCATCAGCGGGGAAGGGATGGAAATTCAATTGAACTCCCGCTGCGCTGGGGAATTCATTTGTCGAAGCGTCCATAAATTTTTCGCCTCGCCATCCCGAATGTTGCTTCTTCATTTTGGGCTTTAATTAAATTAAATACTTTGCGCTCGGCTGGGAAGCTCTTTGCAATTCGAGCTTCAAATTGCATCGGAAAAATTTCAATTAGTGATTTGAGAGATTGACGATGAGAAAGGAGATTTCGCTACAAATCTTTGAATTCGAGGATTAGCGAGGCGCGGGGCCAAATAACGTTTTCCTAATCGCCTGGCGTATTAACGCTCTCGGGAGAAAATAAATCGAGTGTGCCAACGGAGCAGAGGGAGCGAGCTGCCGCTGCTGATGCTACGGCGATGATATGCTAGCGAGAGAAGGACGAAGAACGAAATATTGACGGCTTATTTACACGCGAGCGGAGCCGTGTCGGGCGAGCGAGTGAGCGTTGCATGCAGACGCAAACACACGTAGACGCGTCGACGGAGCCGGAGCTAGTGTGCAGACGACTTAGGTGGTCGAAGAGGAGGGAGAAGAGCAAGGGAGGCCAACTCAAGATTGAAGAGGTTAACTTCATAGCAGATCAATTTCCTCGGCTCGTTTCCCGCATACGCCTCTCGATTTCCATGCAGCGACGACGAGGAGAGAAGCAGAGAAAGAGAGAGGGAGAGAGCCCGGCGTCGCGAGGGCCGCGTCTGCGCCGACGCTTCCTCCCAAGCCACTCTATCCGATCTCGTGTATTTCCGGTCCTCGTCCGCCGGCACCGCCGCCACCCCGTCGATTGCATTTCTCCGGCTCAGCGAGCAAACCCGGCTTTTGTCTCTTCTTCCCTTGGATTCCGCGCATCAACAAGCCTTCGGAATCAAATGGAGCCCTCACCGCGCGAGAGAACGGGGAACTATGCTCTATGGGAGGGGAAGCCATTGTTTGCCGATTCGGTGAAATATATTCGAGAAGCGACAGACGCGAGAAGCCGCTTACTTCGCGATTATCCAAAAAATTAAACGACCGATCGTCCGCGAAATCGACCGAACAATTCCGTCCAATGGCCCGAACAAATTGACAACTCTCGTCCCGACTATGGGGGGTTAAGTTAAACACTAATAGAGCAATCGAGTGTTTCTATTGTTGAAAAGGTTATTTGCTTATTTATCAGCCGATTAGGTGATGGGTAGGAGGCAAAAGCAGCTAGCTGCAGCCGACGGGTTGCTGCGGGCAGCGATGAAACAGCAGCCGGGGCAGGGAAAAACAACGTCCGCGCCATGCTCCTGACCTCGTTATGACGAGGAGGCAGCGAACGATCGTATATATATATAATCGGTCGGCGTTTGCCCGCAGAGTCCGGGGGAGGAGGGAAAAAAGCCCTCCTCGGCCAGAAGCCGTTTCTTCATGGGGGGCAGCACAGCCAACAACTATCCAGGCAAAACACACACCTGCGCGCTGAGCTGGCCAACCGCGCCCGAAAACGCTCTCGAGCCTCCTCTACCCCCTGCTACTACTCCTCCTCTTCCGCCGGTTCAGCATCTGCGTGAAAAGACGGCAATTTCGGCCGAGCCGGTATATGTACCCCCCCCCCCCCCCCACCGTACCCCCCGATATAGCCTCTCCATTTCGCAACTCTCGAGATTGGAGGGAACTGTCGAGAGCTAATGACCAGGGGCTTGTATTAAAACTGCCCGGTTGTTGTTTCCGTATAACAGCCAGAACAGTCTGAGTCGGCTGATAGTATTACCGGGCTTTCAAACTTTATTGGGAATAATGCAATTGTTTCTGTGGCCAGTTGCCATAACAATTATGTGCCCGCGCATTGCCTATACGCTCGTAGACAATGGAAACCAGTTATACAGTCGATTTCGTAAAAAAAAGGGAAGTGGTGGAAAACGAATCGTTCTATTTCTCGGTTTTGCTTCGAGTGCCGATAGAGGAGAGAGAAGGAACCGATAGAGATATGTCAATGTGTTCTTAGAAGGGCCGAGGCGAAAGCGACATTCCTCACACCCAACAGCAGCACATTCGACTCTTCCGGGCTCTTTTGATCAAGCAACACGTGCAATCCTTTCTCTCGAAGGCCAGTCAACAAATGAAGAGGCAAAGCAAATAACTCCCAGAGATTGACTCGTGCTTCTCTATCTCTCTCCCTCAATTTTCTTTAATCTCGTGAAGCTTTAATGAAGTAACCGGCAAAGCCTGGTGGGGGCAAGCGCCGCACGCCAACAGATTTACCATCCTGTTTGTCCGTCTTTTTATTTCGCTACATCAGTCTATTTACAAGCTGGCTCTCTCCAAGCAGACCTACACCAGCGGCCGGACTATACACACACGCGGTTTTCCAATTAAAAATGAAACGCTTTCTACCTGCTGGGAATGTTTAATGCCCAGCGTCGTCTGCCTCGTTTCATTTTTCACCTTCATTTATCGAGCCTATAAACAAATTTCTCGAAATTCTCCACACGCGGCCGATGTCTTTATAATATCAAAGTCTCTCGTTTAACCACGATGCTTTGGCGCGATTACAAAGACTAACAAGTGTGAGGCTTCTATAGCTCTGTGTACACTTTGATAAAGCTCTTAAATTGCGTGCAATTACACAGGAAAGGCTCCGCATATTTGCCTCTGCTCCCCCCAGCCCCGTTCTCTCGCTCGCTATTCTTTCTCTCTGTCTTTGTCTTTGTAGCCCAAGCTAGGTTGATCGCACCCGTGGCGGCGTGTGGCAGGGGGGTTTAAAGAGTCGGGGCGGCCTGGTCGAAGAGAGAGAGAGAGAGAGAGACCTGGAAAACAGGGCGCACGAAATAATGCCACATGCTCATGCATATTCATGAGAGTCGGTGGGTGAGGGAGGCCGCGCGGACTCGCGTGATCTCGCAGCCGGCTACTGGCCGGCCCAGGCACGAGCCTCCCTCCCCATACTCTTCCAGCTACCACTGCGCTCTTGAGCAAACGACGCTTTTTCGCTAAACTACAAAGTGAAAGTCATTCGTTTAAATAATCCGCAGAGCTGTACACACGCTCCTAATGATGAGTAATAAAATTTTATACGCCGAAACGCCACCGACACCACACCCCCTGTCTGTGCTTCTTCTCCTTTTCATTATTAATCTACCTTGGCATTTTTGCCCGGTCTTTTTAAGCCCGCCCTCTCACGTCTTCATTTGCCAGCCCGGCTTCTACTCAGGTATTCGCAACTGCTCGCGTTTGCTCGCTTAAATGATCTACGAAAGATAAGACTCTCGCTAACTGCGCGCAATATTCGCGGATATCAAATGGCTTTTTAAAGGCCACGGGGGTACTTTAGGCTCGGCATTATAAATCCTTTTATACCGGGGAACTTTACCAAAATTTTATTACAGACGGAGAGAACCTTAACGGGGTTTAAAATTTTTCATCAGTTTTTAGAAGATTTCCAACTTCCTGCCTCTATGTGCACACACACACACACATTTTTCCCTCCATAAAACAAGGGCTCAATTCAAACCGAGTTAAAATCTTGAAAAGCGCGAGAAAATTTAATAAACAAGTATTTTCCAAACGGACGGTAAAAGATGTACAATTAAAAAGCTTGAATTCAGTTTGAAATAATGAACGAGCACTCAGACGAGCGTTATACAAAGCATTAAAAAAAAAGGGGGGAAAAAGGTTAATCCTCAGGTAAGGATAACGTCGGTCCGAGGTCTTTCAAGTTTATTACCCTCCTGTCGGGTTTCAAGTTTTCATCGGAAGTTCTACCCTCGAAATGCAGCCTCTACCCTTCTCGGCTTCCAGCGACTATCTCCCTCTCTCTCTCTCGCGTTGATATTTCTGACTTAAATTAATTCCGCTTATCATATTTTTCCGAGTCGCTTAGACGACGCCTATCTGGTTGAGGAGAAAAAGGATGAACAAGCATCCGAGGCGGGAGAGCGTCTGGCTAGGGCTAGAGACAGAGCGCCGAGAGATGGAAGAGGAGGAGTAGGGGGAGCTGCTGGGCTAACGGGGGGGTGTGTTATTCCGCTGCGGCGCAAGGAGGAGGCAGAGAAATGGAGGGAGGCAGAGGAAGGAAGCAAGAGAGAGAGCCGGCTTGGTTACTACTCCTACAACTACCTCGCCAGAGCTCCTCCGCGCGCGCGAGCGGCCTCATAAATATTCACGATGAAATCTAGCCCCTCGATAATAACTGCGCGCGGCGGAGGCGGCAACCCTGAAATATATACGCGAGAAATGTAGTGCCGCTGCCAACTCTTAATCTCTTTCTTTCCTCCTGCCTATATCTGATGAGATATCTCTGATCCGCGGTAAGTAGCCAGTTGCCGGCTGGAGTGACCCGGGGGCTCTCTCAGAAGCTTTGCATTATCATCCTGCATTCGCTTTGAGGCTCTCGCTTTGATTATTGACACCGTCGAAAAACGGACGTCTGTCTCGACGTATATGCAACTGCTGACCAGGGGCAGTAACAGGCTCTCCTACAGCGTCCTACATTCGTCCTACAGCGAATCGAGAATAATCCGAGCTGTTCTCTGTCTCTAGCTTCTCGCGAAATAATTCAGCAAGCCTAAAACTTGGAAACTCTGAGCTTTGCTCATAAGAGCCATAGATTTGTTGTTTCAAAAGTCGGCAGACTTGATGAGCTTCGCTCTCTCTCTCTCCAATGATAATAAATTCAATTGAATCGCGACTGTGCGCGTGTGCGTTGGCTTTAGGAAGAAGAAGAGTTACGTCTCGAGCAGATGGATCGCTCTTCAGAGGGACACTCGGGTTTAAGGACAGGCAGGCAAGCAGTGGGCGATGGGGAGGGAGAGAAGGCGGGCAAGGTAAGAAACGCAATAATTCTGCTGGGTTTGCTGTAGCGCCGAGAACTGCGCGACTGCGAATAACGCGAGATTTCGACTTGAGAGACTAGTCCTCCCAATTACTCTGTAATTTCACTAGGAATCTCAAGCATTCTCGCACGGCTGTAAAATTAGAAGTACGAGAGAACGAGAGAGAGAGAGAGGGCGAGCTGCGGCAAGTGTCTCCAGAAGTTTTCCCACGTCTAAGCGAAAACATTACACCTTGTACGTGATCCTTTTCGCTCGGCGAAGCCTAAGATTGAGTGCGCTGTAGCAGCGGCCGCAGCCTCCGCTCGTACTTGTACAGTTGAACGGAGGCTAACTGGAACTGGGAGCGCAAGGGAGGACCTGCTTGCACCTACACGAGACGGTCTATTCTCCGAAGCTGCTACTCTGGGGAGCCGCTAGAGAAATGGAGACGCGGGACACGGGGCTAAATTGGTAAAAATGTCGCTGGTCCCCCCCCCCCCTCCTCCTCTCAAAGCCAACCCGAACCGAGACCAGTCCCTGTTCGGGAGGATAGCGAACACGAGCAGACTATTCTTCAGCTCGGTGCAGCCACCGGGCTCTACTTTCTGACCTCCTCCGCTCTTTTATTTTTTCCTCTCCAACCCGTTCTCTCTTTCTCTCGCACTGCCAGCTCCTTTGACCACCTACAGCCATATTTTCTTCTCACTTTCGATTCTCCGACTCGTCTATTTTTTCTCTTTCGCTCGTTCATTCATTTATTCCCTCGGATTGCCCAACTAAGCGTTCCTATTTTCTTAAATTTCGACTCTTGGCCCCCCTTTTAAGCTCCTCTATTTGTTGTGCTGTTAAGACAATCAGTTGGCTGACTATTCGTTTAGCTCTTCTCCTTTCGCGAACAACATAACACTTGCAGGTTATCGCGATTGAATAAAATTTTTCCATCCCACAATATCATAACACAGTTGATTATATTTTCACTCACTTTCAAATCCTCAACGCTTCAGCTCTAGGTGAACCTGTAATTATGTGAAATAACATTGATAGAAATTTAGGGGTCAGCTGGCAAAAGGACTGACCGGTTAAATTCGGTCCTTTGACAACACCGGACGCTTGGCCCTCGAGCCGAGAGCAGCAGCTGACTCGAGCATTTTCCTCGGCAACAATCGAAGTCCTATTCTATTTTCCTTGGCAAGGCTACGTATTTTTCCCCCGTTAGCCCCCGAGATAGGGCGCTGCGGGCGGCCAGAAGAGAGCGACCTATACGCGACTCCCCCACACCACTTGAGATTCTCGTCATTTCAGGCAACGCCAAGCGTGCGCGGATGAGCTGTTAAGCGTAGCCAGCCGGGAAATTGAGTTAGCTCGCTTACGCGCTCGCCACGTAAGGCTGGTGTGCGGAGGAGGCAGGCTCTCTCTCCCCTGGCTGCTCCCTCATAAAAGATAAACGAAAGCAGCTGTCAGGGAGACGCGGAGTCGCGGCGACACTGCTCTACACACCTACGACCGCAGGAGGCCATCCTGCCGATTGCGTAATCGAAAGCGGCAGGCTCGGATATGAGACAGCTCTCGACTGGCTTCATCGATTGCCCTGGGGAAATTTCTGCAGGCGGCGGAATCGTTTAATGATCAACGCCTCGAGCCTCTGACCCTGCCCTGCCGTCGTTGACTTTCTTCACCTGCCAGTTTGCAAGCGAGCGCGCTCTCATGAATTTTTCCAGCGGCGTATTTTTACGATGAGCCCTGGCCCCTCCTCCGCTCTCGCTCGACCGAGAGCAATGTGTATGCCTTTAATGTGGAATGAGTGAGTGATGCCGCTTCTGTTACCAAATCGATCGTTACGCTCAATATTCGAGGAGTCAGGCTGTTTAATTTTGGATCGGATTTTTACTACTCAAACCGTAGGGTACTTCATCATTGCTGATGCGAGCACAAAATTTTTAATGCCTTCGGATTATTTTTATTTAACGGCTGCTCTCCTCGTATTCGTTTTATACAAAGAAAACGTGTCCCGCTAGCGGGCATAAATAACTCGACGAGAAAAGGAAGAAAAAACGACGACGGTTCCGAAATACGCTTATTTTATTTTTTTAGCCTCTATTCTCGCATTGTAAACGGCGAAAAACTTTGAAGGCTCTTGCGCAATATGTATAACTTTTTGCGAAAAGTATGAAGTTTCTTTGCATTTCGAAGTGGAAGAAAATACTTTTTCAATAGATGGAAAAGAAAAACGAAAATAAGAGCGTACGAGTAGTGTGCTTGATATGTAACTGAATAAACAATGTAAACGCCAGGCCCTTTCGGCTTTAATTTTTCATCAGCGCGGGATGATAAAAATTTACCCGGACATAGTATCAAATTTACGTCGGAAATAAGTAAAAACGCCAAAAGCCTACGATAACACTAGTAGCAGCCGTGGCAGCAGACTTGAATTCGTGAAAGCCCTCGTAGCGAGTCTGACTTTTCGGCGAGCGAGCGAGTCCGCCGCTCGAGACTGTGACTGCGCCTCGTGACGCCGAGAGAGGGAGAGCCCGTAGAGTCGATGACTTTCCGGCCGCTCGACAAACGAATCTCGAGAAAATAAAGTGCACGCGAGCGAATGGAGATGCGCCGACAAAGACAGAGAGGCGCGACTAGCAGCGGGCACAATGCGGCTTGTTTGGAGTAGTCCGAGAAGCGGGCGGGCTTCGCACTATTATTCCTCTTATTCCCCTTTCTTTGCTCCTTCAACCCTTCACCTTCCTTCCTATTCCTCTCCTTCAACCCCCTGTCTTTCTCTTTGCCTCGCCCGCGGCGTTTGCTCCTCCGGGCGTTGAATTAGGTGCTTGAGCGCCTAGCTCCTCCTCCTCTTTCTTGGAACGTCGTTACACAATGAAGATGCGGATTCCAGGCTTTTGACTCTTTTTTTCTTTGTCCCTCCTGCTGATGAACTCATGTGCAGTACTCGCGGCTCTCCCGTCCTCGCGCCTCTTCTCGGCTGCTTCGAACGTCTCGAGTACAAAAGTCGCGAGTTAAGTCTGCCAAGTGAATTGCTCTTGAAATGAAGAAGCGACGTGAATAATGAAATTGTTGAAGGCAACCCGACGCTGGAATGCGGTGAAGCACAATTTGAAGAAATAACTTGTCAGACAGACTGACACTGCGACTGCCTCGGTTGATTCAACATCACCGAAATCCGCATGATTTTTTCTCGAAGATTAATGGACGAATCAAATATACCCAACGATTAAGGGTGAAATATAAAATAAAAAAAGAGGGAATGTGAAAAGAACAAACGTCCGAGGAAAATCATGACGACGGACGTTTTACCTCGACCGGATGATTTTGCAAAAGTCAGATAAAAGAAACGCAATGGAAAATGGAAAAACCCGGTAGGTGGGGAAAATAAGAAGGCGACGCCAAGGTGAGACTCGCGCGTAAATGCGCCTACCCGCTAACTAAAAGTTCGACGAAGCCCAACTGCCGGCACTACTCCAGGCCCCCGTCCTCTACTCGAGCATCCGTACGTCCGGTCATGTTCACGTGGAAAAGTAGCTTTCCAGACGGAGGACCAAGTTTTAGTGGCGATCTTTCCTTTGGCATTTCCCTTCTTCTTTCTCAAGCCCAGCGCCCGCTCTCCTTCACTTCTCGCCTGTCGCACTGCTTTTCCGTCCCCGCCCTTTCCACGCTCGATCTCCCCCCTGATATTCTATCTCTCTCGTTTTTTGTCGTTTCGCTCGCTCTTCCCTGCTGATCGCTTAATGCGATTATCATCGCCGGTAGACCATTGTCATCGCGAGCATTTTTCTTTTTACCGCACTTCTTTCTTACTTACAACTTTTACTTTATCAACTTTTCAATTTCAAACATTGTTTTACGCAATTCCAAAGTTTGTATGTAGGTCGATCGTATTGCAAGTGCTCTCGAGAAGACGCGCGCACTCGCGCACGCCTCTCTCTCTCTCTCTCGCCGCAACTTTGGCAGATATAAAGGATCTTTATTTTTCACGAGAAAATAAACATAGCTACTTTTTCTAGCTTTTTTCCCGACACGTGCGTCATTCAAAATTTTTGAGGAAAGTTGCCTTATTCACAGTCGTGACTGAAGGAAACGGAGAATACAGTCTGCTGGATGGTTGCGATGATTTTTCGGCATCACTGCTCACCGAGAGCGATAGCCCTTTAATAGATATTGCTTCGGTTCATCTTAACTGACCTTTCTCTCTGTCTTATCTCGCTCGCGGATGCCACGTACGAAAGCGCCGGGACGAGTCTAGCTCTCTTGAGCAATCGTGAACACGTGGAAGGGGAAGATTAAACGATTTTAGAGCCAAGGATGAACCGCTCGCGCGCTCAATAAGAGAGGGAAGAAATAATGAGCGGCACTTTTCATCTCATCTAATTTTCCACCTCCGCCGTTCACCATTAAGACTTTATTTCTCACTCTCTCTCTTTTTTAATTTCTTTATTTGTTGTTTTTTGTTTTTTTTAAACTAACCGGATCTCCAAGAGCTATGGAGTGGAGAAAATTTTGTTTTCCAAAGAACTTGCCAGCTGGTAGGAAGTGAGAGACGCTGCCCAATAAAGAGACACTTTCGCACCCTGCAACGTGCACGCGCTCACGGACGCGCAGAGGCTGCGATTCTGCAGTACCTCCTGGTTTGCCCTCCTAGTTGGAGCCGTCCTTTGGCCTCTTTTATTTTCTCCCGTTTCTCCTTCTGCCTTCGAGTCGCCATTTCATGTCCATCTTAGCAGTTTCCAGAGGCTGCACACACCCACACACACAGAGCCCTGTCGGCCAAGAGTGTTTTAGGTGCTTCGAAATTTCTATGAACGCTAAAGTTCTTTTACTTTGAGTTTCTTTCACTGACCTTCCAACTTTCCTAGTTAGACTGACTATTTGAACTTCAGTTAAGGAAATTTTATTCTCTCCTTTTTTCTCCTCGATTCTTTTTGTTTTCTTCTTCGTCGAACGAGCAATAACTTCCATTTTTCGCAATAATAAATTTTCATAAGTCGGCTAGTTTGATAGCACAATTATGCTGTTATATCGCAAACGTCGATAAGAGCTTCGAATATTTTTACAAATTATTATCGTTGTTAAATATTTAGTTGTTTTGTTAGCCACTAAAAAGGGCGTTATTGTTCAATGTCAAAGACACCTCGTAGTTTCATCAAAAATAGTGGAATTTAGATTAAAAATAAAACGTAAAACCTATACGTCACTGGTGCGTGACAAAAATACACGTGCCCGCACTGTTTTGGAAAGCTTGATAAATTTAATTAAGATTTCGGGTAAAATTGACGAAAATCGAAAATTGATGGGCGAAGTATCAATTTATTAACGTCTTTATCAACTTCATTCGGGGGGGAGAGGTAACAAAACCAATATTAATTTAGTATTAGTTGTGCGCTGATACAGAAACTTAATTATTGCCGGCGAACAAATTGAATAAAAATTAAGTTGAAACGCTGCTGGGAGTTTTAACGAAAAACCGATAATCAAGTCTGTTGCGTCAATTTTGACAAACATCGCCGACCAAACGTAAAAGCCTGTATCGGCCAAAAAACAAAGGCGTGGAAATCAAGCTAGTCGAGAGAGAGAGAAAGGGGTGAGGTTTTAAAAAAGACGTAACACGCGAGTTCGGCGTAAAATAGTTTTTCACAATTGGACACGACTGGCAAGTTTACTATGTACGCGCTTCGCCAAGAGTAGCAGTTAGAGTTTCGCGTTTTACTGACAATTTTTGTTAGGACGGCGTCTTTACGCCGTCGTCGTCTCCTCGAGATGTATCCGACTTTCCCCACTGCAGAGACACGCCGATCCGGCGTTCTGGGTCTCCATAAGCCAAGAGCTGCGACGATGCGAAATGTATCTGTCCAGCCGCGTCTCCTTTCTCCGCTCACTCGTTCGAGGTAGCCTAACTTTACGAGCGCTGTTGCCGCTGGGCGGTAAGCTTGCAGCCCTACTCCCGCAGCCGGGCTCTCTCCTTCGCTCGTCTTCGAGCCTCGAGCGATGACGATCGATTTTCAACTCCCTGACCACGCAGCTTTATCCCTTTTATCTCTCTCTCGGCGCGTAAAAAGGCTGCAGTAAAAATTGCAACTTGTAATTCTCGGCATGAGCCTGCTTGCTTGCTTCCCTTTTTTTTTCTTTTATTTTCTCTCTTTGCAGGACTTGCTACTTTTTTTCTTCTTCTTCTTTTGTTTTATTGGAATCTAGAGGGCAAAAAAGAGAGATGTAATATAAATCTAAGGAAACTTTGGATAAAGGAAAGAAAAAATAAAATAGCCTTGGCGAGTTTATATAATTATCTCTTGGACACGGAGTGTCTCGGCTTTCAAAAGACGCAGCCTTGTCGATTTTCTTTTGACGCAACTAAGCAAAGTCCAAGTAACTGCATTCGGCAAGGGACCTACTTGATTATTCCATTCGAAGCGGCTTTTCTTTGCTAAGCCCCTCGTCTGTTTCTGTTATTTTACTCGGAAAGCTCTTCATACATTCGACCGTCCATCCTGAGGGTTAGCGATCTCGGCTTCAATGGTCAACTTGTTTTTTCTTTCACTTGTCTATTTTCAATTTTTCTTTCACTTTTCCTGTTATTTTGTTGGCTATTTTTATCCCCCTTTACTATTACTTTCGATCCAAATGCAATTTGTCAAGAATCTTAGTGCACCACGTCCTATATTTTCATCTCTCTGATCTGATCTGGTCTGATCGCTCTGCACTGGTGATTAACTTAATTTGAAATATCCTTGAAACAAAAATAAATGGTAGCAGTAATAATAATTGAAAAGCTCGACGAGAAGGAGTGGATGCTAAGAAATAAAAGGGGGTGGAACTGCAAGGGGGCGGAAGGTCGAGCAAAGAGAATGGAAAAGAACGGGCAAAATCGGAGCTCTCTCTCGCGAGGCCAGACGGATGACGCGTATGGGGCGATATTCAACCTTTAAATTTTTCAATCGCTTACTTTTGCGGGCGAGGTATAGAGCGGCGCGACGGATTCTCGGCCGAGCGGGCCATTGAGCCTGAGAGGCATAGTAGGGCGAGGTCAGGGGGGTGGGGGTGGGCAAGATTAATTAAGCGGATTCAGCGTCGAATATTTGTGGCGGTCAGAGCAGCGCAGGCCGGAGACGGTGGTAGCGCGATGCTGGCGGTCGGTGCGGTCGGTCGGCCCGACGCGGTCGTTTCTGCTGGATATTTCGTCCGTGCGGCCGGCCGGGGGCATATACGAGGGACCAGCAGCAGCGCCGCTGCCGCGCGTTGCCGCTCCGACGAGAAGAGCAGGGATTGAAAAATGGCCGAGCTGGAAATTGTCTCGACGTCGGGCCAGTGGCGGCGGCGGCGGCGGTGGTCGTAGAGCCTGCCCGGGAAAATGGATCTACGAGGGGCGTCCGGGGGGTGGGCGGGCGTCGGTTTTGGGTACCGGCTTGGTCGTCTGGCCGGCCGAGCACTACTCTGCGCTGTGCAACGCCGAGACCACCGGATGGGTCTCTCGCAGTGGCTTTTTTCAGGAGACAGAACGAGCCGAGGAAACGGGAAAAGCGGAAAACCGGGGCGCGCGGACGCGCTTGCAATTTAGTGGCAATCAGCGCGGACCTCCTACCTCTAGCCGCCAGCCAGCCGGATCTCTTTTCCTCTTCGGCTTTCGATCTCTTTCCGGCTTTACCTTTATCGCCCCTGCAGCCCTCCCTTTTTCTCTCGCTCTTATCTTTTTCATTTTTCCAGATTTTTATTTCATTTCGCTCTCGATCCTGCTTGCCGACCTTTTTCCCTCCACTTTTGAGCCAGTCTCTAGCGACTCCCTTGACGATTTTCCTAAATTCTGCCACTGTAGTATACCTTAAAACAGTTGCCAGATTTTTTGATATTTTAAACGCTCTCGATACACGTTTTTAAATTTCGTTTTATCGAACCATTAGCGTTACCATTACCCGATATAAATTTCCATATAAAATAACCAAGTAGACTGACACAGCCAGTTGACATCTAGGCATCGACAAGCCAAACGCTTGAATACCTTTTTTTTCTCTCTCAAGTTTGAATAATCTAATATTTCTCACGTGTCCAGCTTCCGTCTACTTGATATTCCATAGCAGCAGTGCCATCATTGGTCACTTCAGCCCCACCTGGCCGCTCAGTAGACACATTTCTAAATCGACCGGCTCCGTTTTATATCAAAAAGCTCTTTACCGGTCAATTTGTAAAAATTTGATCAAACATCATTTCTTCTGCTGGACGAACTATTGTAGCCGAGCTAAAACTGGCGCGCACGTACGCTTGAAAAAATTAACTCGGTTAAAGAAGCTTTTTATCCATTTCATGGCGAATGCATAAATAAAAATGGGCATGGCTGGAATGGAAAGATACATAAGTAATTTATCGGCTCAATTGTCAAGCGATTTTAGTCTCGTCGTAGCCTGAAAATAGCTGGCGCTCTGCAAGCGCCTTTCTCTCTTCCGAGAAGCTCGAAAACGCCGTCGCCACGACCACACGTAATCGCCAGTATACTGCTACATCTGCAATAACAGCATCAGGTCAGTTGCGGTAAAACGCTGAGCCGAGAATCTTAGCTGTTAACCTTGCCCGTCCATCTATTAATTTCTGCACGATCATCATAGCCTTCAGCCTCTACTCCTGCTATTTCGGGTCCGCGCTCCATTGGACGCTGTTGATTTGGGCTGTCGAAAGCATCGGATCAGTCAATACGAATTCAAACATCAAACATTACGATAATTATCATGATATGGCAGCGGCAATACAACAACAACAGCAGTCGACCGAAAATCAATGAGCTAGAGCGGTGCGCGATTCCCGAAGCTTTCGGCCAATAGCAAATTACGGCGGAGGCTATGGATCCATCGACAATCCCTCTTAGATGTAGGCAGCTACCCATATAGGCATATGGTTTTGTTCCAAAGCTAGAGATTATCAAGCACAGAGCGCAGTAGTGGCGCTAGATTTGCCTGGAATAAAAATGGCAGATATACGTCTAATACGATCCTTAAATGCTAAATATCGCGGCTGCACGGACAAGCCAAAATCCAGAGATTAGCGCGCAATCAGCTAATTAAAACGAGGAACAGCGCCGGGCAATGCTAGCGCATACGCGTATTCGTACGGTTAGAGAGGCTTTGTGCAGCAGCAGCAGAAGCAGCAGCAGCTGCGCGCGCGGCCTTGGTAACGCCAGGCTCGGCTAAATCCGCACAAAGTGATTGATTCGCCGATTATTTTCGTCCCAGGCTCAGAGAATTTCGAGAGCGATCCATCGCGCTTGCTAGGCTCCCACCCCGCCCCCTACTATTTCCCCCTTTCGCGAGCACACACAGACACACAGACGGTCCCTTTAGCTGTCGTTCTATCTCTATCTGATCGAGCGGGCATGCGGGTGCACTTTAAATATAAATGGAGCGTTAACGCCCACGGCTTTTCACATTAGAATTTACCAACGTCCCAATGACGCTCCTGTTTAAGAGGCCTTCTTTTTTTTCTTCTCATCCTCCTACTCCTACTCCGTGCCCCCCCCTTTGCCCGCGTGTCGCCATGAAAAAGACGACGGCACTCTAGTTTACTTCCCTTGTACGCGCTTGCCCGCGCTAACGCCGAGGGGGGCAATGATTTCAAATGGCCCTTTGCCAACTACTCGATCTCGTCGTTCTCCTGCTCTAATATTCTCATTATTGCGCAAAGTCAAAGCTGAAGCACAGGAGTAAGCCGCACGAGTACGCGAGGAAAAAAAAAGACCAAGGGGGAAGAAAACATTTGTTAGACGTAAGGATATTGCTTGCGTTGTATACGTGTGTGCGTGTGTGTGTGTGTGTGTGTGTGTGTGTGTGTGTGTGTGTGTGTGTGTGTGTGTGTGTGTTTATACAGGTATATGGACTGTATCGGGGGCGGCTGTCGGATGGTTTTATAGGCACATCAACTCAGCGAAATTTACGCCTGATACTGCATTATATTTCACCGTCTATAGGCTCGTTTTTATGCGCCGCCAACCCAAAGTGCATGATAAATTTTAATCCAGCTTTAGCGTTTTTTTTTTCGTCGTCGTCGTCGTCTCCTCGTAACCTCCTCCAGCGTTGCAAGCTTGGAAACGCGGCTGATGATAAAGAATAGATAGAAGCAGCAACAGCTACAACACCACGAGGCAATTACAAAATATGACTTTTCGTTTTTTAAGTTGGCGCACCAGCTGACTCAATCAGTTTCTAAAAAAAAAAAATTATCAATTTTAGATGCATCTATATAATTTTTTCGATTTTGGAGACTCTGGTGATGGAGGTATAGGCAGTGCGGCATTGGTATCGCAACGGCCTCTCGGCTCTTGCTCCAGATGACGACGAGCCGGCGACGAGGAGTAACGCATAATAGTCGCATTTATATATCATGCCCCTGTCGAGGGCGGAGCTGGTGCGGCTCACTTTGCATCTTGCTCGTCGCTCCCTTTTCCCATCCCCCCTCGAGAGCGAGTCGCGGCGTCATCCCCTCTTGGCTCTCTCTCTCTCTCTCTCTCTCTCTCTCACCCTCCTTTCGGAAACGGTTTTGACTTTATAATTTAATGCGACTAGAAGGCTTGCTTTGCATTGCCAGAAAGGATTGGAGCTGCATGGCCCGTGAATTACGAGCCAAGCCCACCGTCTAATTTCTCTCTCGCTCGCTTCTTCTCCTACACACAAACACACAACACACTCACAGACCGACGCACTCAATCTCTCTGCCTATCTGTGTGTGTGTGACCGCGCTTGCGCGCATCTTTTCTTCGACGTTCGAGGATCGACTGCCTCGTGCCAAACTCCACGGCCCTCCCGCTCCAGCCCTCTTCTCCACGCCACTACCACCATCGCCTCACTCTCTTTCCTCTCTAGCCAACCTCAAAGCCAATGGCGTTTTTACTACTTTTTACCAAGCGCCAACATCGGCACCGCCAAAAGCTCACGACGTGGAATACTCCATTCCCGGGGATTGAGTATTTTCCACCAAGATTCATTCATATTTTCATGTCATATTTTACCGGATGACGTAAAGCCGCTAATGCTCTCTCTCTCTCTCTCTCTCTCTCTCTCTCTCTCTCTCTCTCTCTCTCTTTTGGCCTTTCTCTCTCTCTTCGTTTCTCCCTCTTTCTCTTTACTTCAATCGTATCGCAGCTTTTCCCAACCTATGGCTTATATGCTGTAAGCTTACCTCTGCTCACAACTCTCTCGACTCTCTTTGCGCTCTCTCTTTCTCTTACTCTTTCTCTCTCGCCCTTTTCCGTCGTATTCGATTCTTAAAAACCTTATTCATGCCAATTAAAATCATAAGCACTTCTCTTACATTACTTGCACCTCGACTTTTTCCATATTTGCCCACCTAAAGCACAGCAAGTTTGTTGTTTGCATTAAAATGATATTGCTAAACAAACGTTACCCCCGCAACTAAACCGTTTAGTTTGTTAAAAAAAAAGAAAAAAAATTCCAAAAAAATGGTAAATAAATATACGAAATTTCCCTAATGAGCTTACGCTAGCACAATTTGCCGGTTAAAATTTACAATAATTTAACCAGGCCATATTTATTCATCAGTAATACCAGACCTTGCGTGTGTGTGATTTCGTGATTCATGCCTCTGTGCATTAGGAATGGATTATTTTGCATAATTAATCAATTCCGAACACAGTCAACTTTTGCCATTATCTCATTACATAATGCGTCGTTCGTTGAATTATTTAAATTTGCAATATTATATAAAATCTAGTAAACGTGGGCCCCCATGGAAAAGAGATAAACGTATACGAATCTTATTCAGTTTTTCGTTATAATACCCGTACCAGTTAAATACACAAGAGTCTAAAGGTATTATGGCCCTTTTTATAAATGTATTATTTCAACGCGGTTATTACCGTTGTCTATAAAAAAGGACAATAAAATCGAAATCTCATTTGTAATAAAAAAAAAAGGTAAAATCCGAGAGCAGACAGGTGAATTTAATTGAAATTCTCAAAATATTTGAAAAGCATATATAAAAAAAAAGAAGAAGAGGGATGAAACTGTATCGTTGGGCTTTACTGCCCAGTAAAAATACCCAAACTGCTTTGTGCAAGCGAACAAAAAAGCCATCTGTTTTACGGCGCGTTTATCGTCTTTCTCTCGTCACTCGCTTTACTACTTCCGATCAAAGAGAAGAGAGTAGAGTTGAAACAGAGTAGGCTCGACAAATGGCGCGGATTGGAGATGGGAGATCGCAAGGGCGCGCGTGGCCGTACGCGACCAACGCCGGGGCAATATAAGCTCGGATGACCGTTTAATATCCACGGCGTGCCGGGCGTTGTTATTTTCAATAAATCTCCGCGCCACGGCCACGGGAAGATCCGAAGATAGTTGACTTTGGCTCCCCTGGTAAATTCCTTTTCTCCAGCCAGTCGATCGCCCGCCCCTCCCCTTTCGAAGAGGAATCCGATATCAGAATTCCCAAGAGGTGGCGTAACAAATGAACAATGCCAACAAACCCCCACCGCTTTACCCCCCCCTCCTTTCAGCCGTGCCTTTATCTCCGAATCGGATCTTTTTACTAAAGCCCCATTTTACCTGCTCTTGTACGGCATTGGCTGCGCGTCGCTCTCGGTCAGAGATGGTGATTCTCCCTTGCTCGGCTTGGCGCCACTTTACCCGCACCGCAAATAAAAATGAAACAAATATCACCCGACCCCTCTCGCACTTTCCCTTACGTTAATTGCACGATTCAAATCGAAAATAGACTTCACATCCGGTTTGGAATAAACACGACAGCAATCGTGAAAATTGGTGCGGTTAGAGAAGAGCTTGCATTAGCAGCATTACAGCGGCAGCAGTCCACTCTCGCTCCGGGGAGACGTGTTGGCACGATAAATCCTCCTTTTTCCCCGCTCCCCCCCCCCCCCCCCCCCCCGCCCCGGCGGGCCGGCCCCCGGGGGGGGAGGGGGAAAGCCATTCCAAACAGAAAAAAAACAAAACGCGCAAGCAAGACAGGCGGCTCGCGGGGGCAAATTCGTGCGCCCTGCCCCTAATCCCAGGCTTTTTGGGAGGCGATTTAGCGCGTCGTCGGTTACGCGCTTAATTAACGTGCCGGCGCCCGGAGCTAGCGGCGTTGGCAGGGGAGGCCGACTACCGGGCCAGCCTCGCGACAAAGGCTCTTTGGGGCTGCTGCTCGGCACTTATATTACGCTCAGATGGCGGCGTTTCGGCTAACAAATGCCCGTGACTGCGCCCCAGGGCGTCGGGCCACGCGGGGACCACAAATGTGTCACATAGCTGTCGCTTTTGCTCTCCATACGCCAGGCCGCACCAGCGGCAGCAGCAGCTCTCTCCTATACGGCACAGCCACCACCTCTGCGCCTCTGCGCCCGCAAGTCTGCATCTGCAAGTCGATCCTCTCCCTTTCCGTGCCGCCCCCCCTCCTCTTATCTCCCACCGCCGATCCTCCTCTTGCCCTCTTCTCCTCCTGCTGTGCGCCGCCTCGATACACGAGATCGGGCGCGCACGCGCGGCTGTTTGCAAATTTAGCTCGACTGGGAAGCCCGACGAGCTGCATGAAACACTCATCCTGCACTTGCTTCGCACATCTTGCTCTTTCCTCTTCCTCTCTCCCTCGCTCTCCAGTTACTACCTTTTATTTACTGTACATTCATCTTAGTTTGAGCTCTACTTTTGCTCATCTCTCTTATATTCAATTAGTTTCACAAAAGTATACAAGCCCGGACGTAAAGTAAAAAAAAGCCAGAAACAAATAGCAAAAACGAAAAAAGGTATAATATATTTGTAAATTTGCCGGAAAGTATATTTGGAGGAAAAAAAATTGTTGAAATATATGCCGTCCTGTGATCGTGGAGCCGGCAGCTCTGCGGAGGCAGTTGACACTAGAAACATCCTTGTATTTGCGGAGGCTCTTGCAGGGCGTGCAGGCAGAGTCAACAGCTGGTACGTCGTCTCGTTTCTCTATAACTGCGCTTGCCAGACTCGGCGATGTGTTTGGTTTGAACTGAACGCGAGAGCTGACGTTTTCTTTATTTACATGTGTAGCTCACAGAGAGTGAGAGAGAGAGAGGGGGGGGGCAGGGTAGTATCTCTCCTCGAAGCCCGAGAGAGGATATTCCAAGCGTTTTCGCTCGTAGCCCCGGCGCACTGCTGCGGCAGCCAGCATTTCTCCGCGCTCTCTTCCACCGAGCCAACACCAGCCGGCTGCAGATTTTCCAAACTGATTTGCTCTAGCGCGCTGTTCTCTCTCGGCGGAATAGCTCACCGCTTCCTGCCTATCATTTGCAGCGTCAGCTATCGCTTTAAGCGCCGCAAATAATTACGAGAAAAGACTCGGATGGTTAAACCGCCTCTAATAATAATAATAATAATAATAAATCAAAGAGTAACGCAGAGCAGCGTCAGAGGTGGGATTAGAGAGAGGTAGAGTATTAGAGCCAACTGACGTTTCACACGCACAATTGACCCGTCCACGCGAGCAATCTGGGCGGCATCATCGAGCACACGCGGACCAGGCCAGCGCATAACGGCTCAGCGGAGCGCGCGCACGATTTGCCTCCTTATCCGGCCGAGCGAGCGCAAGTGGCTAAGCGTTCCCCTTTACCTCCTCCCCCCCCTATGCGAACGTGCATCCGCAGAGATAAGGATGCGTGCGAGCCTGGTCGCACAGGACTAACCTCTCTCTCTCTCTCCTGTCCCCTTATGCTCCCTCGTGGATACGAGAGCCTCGGATGAACCTGCAATAGCTAGCCACAGGGAGAGGAGGTTGCGCAGGCGCGCACGACGTTGCCTCGTTGGCTCTATCTTAGTCCCCCGAAAGCTCTATACTCGGGGAATAATCTCGTGCGATCCTGGATAATCGGTTGCAAGTCGCAAAAATAGGATTCCACTCTTTCGCTGACCATCACCCCTTACTTCACTTGACCATCTTATTATTTTCATCGCGCTCTACAGAAACAATAGCGTTGTTCAGCAATAACACCAACAACGAAGTGGATAATTGATTTTTCAACGGTGTCTCGGCTAATCTTGATATTCCCCGTGTCGTGCGCTAAATTTCGCGAGAAACGCCATTTATAATTTAATCATAAGCGCTATACAGCAGGTGCGAGCGCGGCTTTAGTTCGAGAACGGTGTAAGCGAGCCGGTTTATCTTTCTCACTCTCTCTCTCCAAGTCTTGGATTACACTCTATTCATAAACGTCAATCAAACGCCATCCGGTTGCTTACACCCTAAACAATTCAAACTTCATTCATCACGCGCCAGGCTAGAGAAATTCAAATTCAAGCGTCTCTCTCTCTCGCCTATTTCTAGAATGCACACCGCCGAAAGCCGCTGCGGACAAACCAGAAACAGCGGCACTCGTAAATTTACGCCATCCGCTCGAGACTATTACCACCGATGGGGGGAGTGGGCGAGGACACTCTCTTCATCTATCATGCGCGCGCGATGTTCGTTAACAAGTCCCCCAACGCCACTCCGCGCACCAACACCCACTCCTATACATTCGGATGTAACAACTCGTGTGTCGTTATTATTATTGTTATCATGACACACTCCTTTCTATCGATTCTACATCCACTGGCTAACTCTGAGCTTTTCTCACTTCACTTGATTTCTTCCGACGACTCGCTTCTTACTACTGCAAATTGTACACAGCCATCATTTATCTATTCTCATTTACCTTCGTCGTATAGACTATTGTTCACGATCACCGCAAGACCGCTAAGTGAAAGGAAAAAACAATAGCAGCAAACCCAGCGCAGATTGAAATCAGAAGTAACGATCTGAACGAGTCGGGTCGTCGATCCGTACACGCAGTCGCTGAGGAGTTTTTGCTTCGAGCTCGAGCTTGCAATACAGACGGGCGCAAGCAGAGAGCAAGCGAGCAGCAGTAGCCGGAGAGAGAGAAAGCGGTAGCGCTCTCTCGCGTGGCGTCCGGGAAGCCAGTGATATAAACTTGTCCCTGAGGGCTCTGTTCCGGCATTAAATATAGTTTAGCCGCGGGATGAGGAGGAGGAGGAGGGGGTGCTCCTCTGCGCCGCAAAACCCGAAGCATTCGTATCACTTAACGGCCGGCGCGCGAGAGATGCCTTGCTTCAACCCCTTGATACCCTCCCCCTCCTTTTGACCGGGAGCTGCAGCTGCTGTCGCGGCTTGCGCTTCTAGCAAGCCTCGGAGCCCCACCCACTTTGCTCCCTCCTGCACGGGCGCGTGGGGGCGAAGGGGCGCACACCTCCGTGGCTGCCGCCGCTGCTGGCCTCTCGGTCTCAGTCTCGACTGACGGGAGCAATTTTCAGGCCCTTCACGGCATTCTTTTCAATTAAAACACGGCATATACCCCTCTGGGAATTTTATATCATTAAAAAAGTCTCACACGAATGAGAAGGTCCCCCCGCCCTGCGCTCCCGCCGGCCGTGTCTGGCGTTTGTACGCGCTGCCCTCGCAGCAACAGCAACAGCCAACACGCCGCCGGCAGAGCCAGTCCAGGCGCGGCGCAACCGCTGAATTATGCTTCTTTTTGATTTAGCCCTTTTCGCAATTTGCTCCCGCCTCTCCCCCCTCGCGCGCACGCTCGCTTCAGCAAGGCCGAATGTACCTTTTTGAAGAGCCAAGATTAATGCGCAGCGCGGCTAAATAATGTTGCTCGTTTTGGGGGAAGAGGGGGAAGCTGCTTTCCGAGTGGCTCTCCTAGTCTCGCCTTAATTTACTCTCGCGAGGCACTTTGTTTACTCGAGTTTCGCTTGTCTTGCGCTGTAAATTCTGAAAAATGAAAATGACACTCTTTCATTTAAGCGCGGCTCGGTTTTCTTTAAGGAAGAATTAAGTTACGCTCGACCGATGCCCTCCGCTGCCGCTTACTCTGCTTGCTCTCACGTTTGCTATCCACCGGTCTCTTTACAATTTCGGCCCTTCAAAATATTATGTGATGCTTAAGGATTTTGTTCATTTTCACTAACAAGGAGAATTTATAACTTTTATATTTGCTATGTGGATATACAAGTAATATACATTTTCCTGGCACGCATAAACTCAGACTGACATTGTTACATATACTCTGCTCCAAATAGGTCCAGAATGGTGTACTTTATTAATCTATATATGAATAATGTGCTCAAAACATTGTCAAGAGTCTAACTCTTCCATCGAGCGAACAAGGGATTTATGGGATATAGGAAAACAATGTTAAATTTGGAATGTTTAGGTATGGATAACTTAAAAATGGGTCAGCATTGGAGTCTAAAACTTGGGCTTCTAACATTACTAATAGAAAGAAGCCTTCCTATCAAATTTGGAGAAAATCCATGACCCGAAGGGCGGACCCTCTCCTTGTAAGATGCTTCGACCATCAAAAAACTAGTACCTCCGAAGGAAAAATAAACAGCGAGCTGAAACACGCCCAAAGCCTTAAATATAAAGCACAATTAAATAAGTCGACTTTGTCCGGCTCATTTTTTCCAATGCTCATCCGGGAGCAAGATTGACGAGGCACTCGGAACTCGAGCAGTCGCGCGTGGCCCTGGAAGAGCGGACGCACCAAAGCATTTGGCCAGAGGCCAGCGAATCGGCCCCGGATCTCTGCAGTCCGGCCACCCCGGTTCTACCTCTTGCGACCCTCAGCTTGCCTTCCTATTAACCGTCATTTTTATGGCCGATTTTCAGCCTCATTCTCGGATAATTGTTACATAGTACAAAATATCGTTGGATTTTTCATGAATTGAGCTCGAAAGCTCAAGCTTATATTTAATCGTATCACATCGATAACTAGATTTATATTTTATTACTGTGCACATTGCGCCAGTAGATCGGACGATACAAAAATAAAAACTTGTCTTGATATTCAAAATAAGCTTACATTCGTCAGTGCTAATAGCGGATAAGTAAAAGGGAGTGCAAGTTGCTGCTCTCGAAATTTCGATGGATCGTTATGCCGCAGAGAACAGACTCCAATCCCGACGCGTATGCGACAGACCAGCTCTGATAGACTGAGAGGGAGAGAGTATACGACGGACCTGACATGGATGGACGAGGAAAAGCCATTTGTAAGATTACCAGGGAATGCTCCTTGCCCAGAGCTGAATCAAAGCAGAAGCGACGACGGGGATAGCTGGTGTAAAATAATTGCGCGGTCCGATCTAGCTCTATACTACTGCTTGCTCCTGCTATGTGCCGACGTGTTCCGTTAATGAAATTGCGGGATATAGAAATTGAGCTCACTCTCTCTCGAGCGTTGAGATTTTCGTAATGAGTGGTAGGATATCTCTTTTGAATTCGGCGGCCAAGTTCGTTTTGGTAATGTTCGTGTGCCTGTCCAGACACGCATATACACTATCAATTGTTGCACAGACAAAATTTCATCTTTATCGATGACTATTAATAATTGAGTTTTGCTCCTATTTTGTCATTTGCAACTTTGCGCTTTCTCCATACATACCTTCAGTACGCGCTTACTTTGTAGCAAGTATCTCTCGACCAATTAAGCAGCACGTCGCTGCTTACGCACATCTTGTTACGTTTATGTCCCCATGCCGAGTATAAAATAAAGTAAATGTAAAACGTTGCTTTTTCAACTTGGCAGAAGTGTGGAATTATCGTTGTTGTTGCATAAGCACGGCTTATCCTTTAATTTCGTTTTCAAAAGCAGTCGCGTCCTCGCTCTCTCAACGAGAAGCGGAATAAAGGAAAACAAAAGAACCGGCAGCTCGGGCGACAGACGTGTCTCGGGCTGGAAAGGAAATAGCGGAGCTGAGAAACGAGAAAAAGAGAGTTGAATCTGCAGATCTTGCAGCGATGCGATATAATACGATACATACGTATATATATATATATATATATATATATAACGTTTGCCCGCTGCAGTATATCAGCGGGCCAAGGGTAAGAAGCCCCAGCAGCTGCCGCTATCTTTCTCTTGCTCTTAGAAGCCGCTCCCTGCAGTCCGAAGAGCAGCCACTCAACTTTCAATTCTGCTTTGTTCAATCCTCTCTCTCTCTCGCGCGCGCACACGCACGTACAGCTCCACACACGTTCGCCCGACGAGGAGAAAGAACGTAGAGTCAGCTGCTGGCGGTGACGCTTGGCTCTGATGAAATAAGTGTTCAATATCAGCACGGAAGCTTAGCCGGTGATTTTTTAAAAAGTTTTGCCAAAAAAGAAAGAGGGAAAAAAGTCGTCTTGTACCCTTGCCGAAAATGACGGTCTAGGGAGGAAGTAAAAAAGTACGGAGAAAAGAAGAAGCTCCGTGTAAACTGAGAAAGCGAAAGAGAGCGAGAGAGGTTGATTCGGATAGGAGCGCAGCAGCAGCGGCGTTCTCTCTCTCTCTCTCTCGAAAACAGCAATAAGGCGCGATAAATCCTCAAGAGGACTCGGATTTCGATTAAAACGGGAGACGTAATTTACGTTCATGAAATCTTCCTTTTCTCTCGCTCTCTCCGCCTCGAGAAGCGGCCAAAGCAAGCTCAAACTCTTTACGGCCAGCCCCCCTGCTTTTCTGGCTGTGGCAACTGGCTGCGCACTGTTGTCTAAAATAAAAGGAAGCGAGAAATAATGATTCGCCAACGGTACAAATTGCTCGGCTTGCCTACATCTACTCGCGCTCCTATGCGCGTATATAGAAATATACAGCCTCGGTAAACGTGTCGTAGCCCCGCCCCGACTAAAATTTACCGATCAGCGCATTTCAGGGACTACTCTCTACGAGGCGAATCTCGATCAAGTCCCGTGCCACCGTGGGACAAACTTGCGGGCTCTTGTCTTATTACGCAATATAATTTAATAATACTGTTTTATTGGCCAAAATCATGTTATGTACGCTCAAGCGCGTCTGTGTGCGCGTATTGAACGTAAAGTTTTAAATTTCCAAGCCGTATTGTAGTGGAACAGTCGGATATTATATCCGAGTATCGTGTGTAATTCGAATAAGGCCGAAGATTAGTTTGGCTAATGTTCATTTGCGGTCATTCGAACGTCAATATTGTCATATTTCAATAAATTAATGCATACGGCATATGCGAGAGGAGAGAGGCAAAAATTGCGTTGTTTGATATGAAAGCTCTATACGTTTGCCAAGCGGATGTGCTTGCATATTTGAAAATGAAAAAAAAACGTCAAACCGGACTGTGGGGAAAATGAATAATATTTGCAGTGACAGGTAGAAAAAGTGTGCCGAAAGCGTATGAGATAGTCGCAGTTGAGACAATAGACCGGGGGGATTAAAGTGAAGGGATCTGTAGATTATTGTACAGTCGGCTAGAGGAAGGGCCAGAAGGAGAGGTAAAAAAAAACAAGTGGAAGAGCGGCGAATAGAGGAAGAAAAGAGGATGAGCTTGCAGAGGAGTAAGGGAAGGGGGAGGGTCTCACGGCATCAAAGTGGATCTCTCGACACTCTCCCTCTCTCTCTCTCTCTCTCTCTCTCTCGACCGCTGCCGTCGCCGAGGACGACCAAATGTTTGAGAAAAATAAAGAATCACGCTATATTCCTTCCAACTTCTTATTTCTTGCTTTCGTCGGCGGGCTTGGCCCCGAATAAAGTTAGCTCTTTCTCTCTCTCTCCCTTCCTCTTTCCTCCTCCTCGACGAGTGTACCCTCCTCTCGCTTAGCCTCCGCCTTCATCCCTACAGCAGCCTGCATTTCCCTGGGCTTGGATGAAAGTTTCTAGCGGAGCCTCGGCCCTGGTGACGCGCAGCACAATAGCTAGTTACGAGAGAATGGAAACGCTGGTGGGAGAAATTTGGCCGAATTTAATTATGAGGCGCCTTGGGGGAGCTCCCGCCGCCGACGCCGCTACCGCCACTGCCGTCGCCTCTACGACCCCGGAAAGAGATAGCACGAGTCCCACAACGAACGAAAGAGAGAGAGAGAGAGATAGACAGACAGATGAAGAACGAAAGAGAGAGAGAGAGAGAGAGAGAGAGAGGGAGAAAGCACGAGCAGATAGGAGACTACGTAGCACCCGTGGGAGAAATTGAATACGGACTAATTTTACCCGCGCCGATTCCATTCGTAATACGACCGCCACGGATTCTAGCTCTGCCAGGCAGTACTGGATTTGCTTTATTTCCTTTTTCCCCCGCTGATTTTTTTTTACCCCGTACCTTCGATCTCTTTCTACCTCGTTCTTTTACTCTAGTTTTTTTTTCACTTATATTTACATTACTCTCGTTAAATTTACAATTATAACAGTTTATTAAGAAATTTATTTCATCATCGCGAAGCCGACAGTGAAAAACGCTTATTGAAATTATAACATCTTTTTTTTTTTGTGAAATTTTGCCCGTAGAGAGAACTGTTTCTCTCTCGTACAAATCTCCGACGCCCTTTTAGTCGCTTAATTAAGTAATAAGCTCGAATCAAAAAATAATTTTTAAGGAATCGAACAAAAAATTTATCATAAAAGTAGATCAAATAAATTTGAAATTATCCGAAAAAATAGCCCTACTCTTCGTTTGCTAATACATATTTATGTTCTATTATTGACCTAAAAGAACAAAACAAATTATATAAAGTTCGTCTTTATTTTCTGCGCATCTTCGTCGCTCCTTAAAATGGAGTCTTATATGCCGGTTCTAGAAAGGTATTTTACCCCAGTGGGACGTCTCTCACTTTCCTTACCCTCTCTAGTTTTCTTCCGAATGCCTGCTGCTTGCCTCGGCGAAACGATGAGAACGAAACGAATTCTTCTCGTACTTGCTCTTTCTCTTCAGATCTTCGTTTTTTATCAGACCACGTTAGAGACGAACCTGTGCGTGTGTGAGAGAGAGAGAGAGAGAAAGTGGAGGGGGTGGTAAATAGAATTCGCGAACTACGCGAGATTAACGGGCCGCGGAATCTCCTTTCCTAACCGACTGCAACTTTTTTCTAATACTTTCCAATTAGATTTTTTCCTTGTCAGTTGCTCTGATGGACTACTGCTGCTGCTGGGGAATTCGCCAAGCCTCGTCCGAGTGCGATTCAATTTGAAGGGGTGAAAAAGCGCGTTAAGAGGTTCACCGCTCGGCTGTATATATCGAGGCTCTGATGGATTTTTCGGTTATTCTCTCATTTTTCTTCTTCGCTTAGCTTTTAATCGTCTTCTTATTCGTTTGCAGTTCCGTGTGCATTGCAAAGAGATACTTATACGTAGATGCTTTTTCCAAGATTTTATTTATCAAAGTTTTCTTATGATTGTAATTAAGAGAATTCAATTCCACTACGACGTACAGTTAATCCAACTTGAAAACGTTTGAGCTTTTACAAAAAGCATGGATAAGGAGTGTATCGTATAGTATAGTAGTATAGGAGTGTATCGTCATCTCCATCGGCATCAGCATCAACAGCGAAAGCAGCGATAGTTCGTTCGCGCATGTATTCTCTCGAGGATCTCATTTTTCATCGTCAGCCGCTAATTGAGGTCTGGCTGGCTGGCTATCGAGAAAAACGCGGCTGGCCCAAAGTTGCCTAGCCAAACCCGCTGGGAGGATCGGGCAAGTGAATGGAATGGATAAAGGAAGAAAGAGCTATAGAAAGAGAAAAAAAGAGCAGGAAATAAAGAAGAGGATAAAGAAGTAATAGGCTATAGGTGTTCAATCGTTCTTATCAGTTCTCTGTTTTTTGGTAACGGAATAGAGATTTGGTCTACTATAAATTTATTTACAAAATATAATTGGTAATCTCGAAAGGAGATTTGTAAATCTATGATAATACGTCAAGGATAAACATGTTGGAATAATGAAAGAGGAGTCAATAGCAATAATAAGATAGCAATAATAATAAAGTAACCCGAGGATATAGCTAGATTACGTAAGTACATGGTATACGGAGAGAGACGATTAAGTAGTCGGTTGGAGAAATCAAGAATGTAAATATAGAGAGTCGTCGACGAGGACGGCGGTGGCGATGACGAAGGCGACGGGAGTCTTTGCTAGGAAAATCATGACTTGCTTTCAAGTTCTAATCAGAGTCAGATAAGAGCCGCAGCTTACGGCTTAGTTAAAATTCTCAAGGATTCTCTCTCACGGAGCACGACACTTGGGAGCAGCGGCAATACGTTAAGTCGCTCACTCCGGTAAACGAGCTGCCGGAGAGTAGAGAGAGAGCTAGGCAGGTAGAAGAAGAGCGAGGGAGAGCTTCGGCGACTTGTTTGAGTTAGCCCAAAATCTACTCTCCGTTTCGTGTCAGTCCGAAACGCGAGAGAGAGAGAGTACTCCTCGAGAGAGCGAGCGAGAGAGATGAAGCAACTTCAGGAGCGAGGAGAAGCTGCTACTGCAGTGCTAGAGCTACTGCGCCAGACAGGCCAACCTGCTTCGCTCTCTTTTGCTGCAGCTGCACAATTTATCCAGCCATATCTACCTCCCTCCCTCTCGCCTGTACGCCTCAGCCAGCTGCCATGCTAAGTTTGGCCGGATTTCTTTTCTGAAAATAATCCGACGCCCCGAGCAAATGGAGCTGCTGCATAATAATGCCGGCTGTAACCAATCAATCCGAAGATTCTATTTTAACGCGCGAGCTGCGATTCAATTGTTCGATCCGTACAGCCAGTCTCGGCTTCGTATTGTTACGGACGTTCCAAAGTTCGTGGAAGGGACTGTTTTTTTTTTTCGGGAAAACTAAGCGCGCTACTCTCAGCTTCTTTTGTTTTTTATCGATGAGCTTTGCAGCTACTGCAGGTGATTAATCGTCGCCCGTAAAAACTAATGTCGACTGCTAAGGCTAGTAGTGCTTGGCATGCACGGCTTGCTAGCAAGTATCGTGCTATAGCACCTAACGGGGGCTCTCCTGCTGCTGCTGTGTTGCACCGGGGCGCTCGCTCGGAAAATTTTATCACGTCCAAAGTCGGAGCATTTGTTTTCTCCGTACTCTCGCCCAACTCGGCATACCCATCAGCCTGCCTGCAAGCAGCAGCAGCCACCGCTGCAAGTATCGATCTGAGGCGACGGGAAGCTAACTAATGGACGCCTTGCCTTCTCAATTATGCAGCGCCATAAGATATGAATAATTGCCGAGAGAGTAGAAGCACAGCGAGCGAAGAGAGAGTGGGAGCGGGTGAGAAAAGCTGACCGAGGAGGGAGAGAAGGCGAGGGGCAGAGGCTCAATTCGTGCGCGCGCATTCTTCGCGCACTCTCTTTCTTTCTCTCTCTCTCTCTGTCCTTTTCTTTTCCAGTCCAGCGACGATGATAACGGCTACTAATACTACCGCGCTAGCTAAATTCGGAAAATCGATCGAATAAAGTCAACCCGAGTCGAGAGAGAGAGAGACTTGGTTTTTCACGAGGAGATTATTAAATCGTCCTCTTTCCTCCGCTGATCGATATGTAAGTCGCAGCTCTCGGCGCTGCGACAGTTGACCCTTGCCAATCTCATCTCCACTGCTTGCTCAACTAAAAGACGACCGCCCGAGAATCCAAAAGCCAACGGCTACTCGGCATTCTCGGACGGTTCGACGACTAAGATTTGGACAACCTGTCAACCGTCTTATTCGTCCCTCTTTTTGTTTTCTTTTTTGCCGACCTCTCGGCACAGAAACTCACTGCCACAGCCTTTTCCTATACTGGGTCCGAGTTTTCAGTCCTGTACTATCATAATAAGGCCAATAACCTGCTATACGTTGGCTCTTCTGTCGTATCTGCTTATTTAATCAACATAAACTGTTGGAGCTAACCAATTCATTATCAGACGGAAGCATCATATTTATTGGCTTGGTGTCAACGTATTTAACCTATTGAGCCCGACCGCAAAACCAACCGGCAATAAGACAGCTACTGTGACAATACGTTTTTCTTTTAAATATTCACGGTGTGCTTGTAAAATATTGATACAAGAGAGAAAGAAAGAGGGAAAGAGAGCGAGTACGTGCCTGCGCTTGGCCGACGTCTCCGTATTTGAATTGCCGTGGGTAAACAGCTGAACGATTGCAGTTTAGAAAGTATTATCCGCGTAACAACGTGACGCGTCAAGTCCACTGGAAAATCTCGATCGGCTGAAATGGAGCTTGAACACTCGAGAGCCGTGAAGAAAGAAAGAGAAAGGGAGAAAGAGAGTGCTCAGTCTCGCGGGGGCGAGCTGACGGTCTGGGGATCATATTAAAAGAGGATCCCTCAGCGCCGTTTTTTTTCCCCACATATTCCCTAATGCTTCTCCTCTTCCTCCTCTTTACTGAGATTTCGGCTCTTTGTTCCACTTTAAGTGTGGCAGCTCTTATTCTCGATTTTTCGCTGCTCTTGAAACCAAAGCGCCGCCGGTTGGCCTCGTGCGAAGCCGCCCGAATAACCTCCCGGGAATTTCACTGAGGTTACTAGCGCCCCCATCCCCCTCACCCCCCGAGCGTTGCCTTGCTCTTCGAATACTAGAGTGAAAGAGATGGTTTTACCGCTACTCTTTCCTTAAACATCCGAGTCCGAGGAAACCCGATCGGCGAGGAGGCCCACTCGAAGGGACCTCTCGATTCCCATTTCTCCAGAACAGCTGCTTTTTATTACGTATACCCGGCCAACACCTAATAGCCCTTTTCTTATCCCCCCTTTCCTCTTCTCAGCTCTGGTTCAGCTTTTATCTGACTGTCAAATGGCTCTTCGATTTTCCCATCTTTTGTCGTTATGTATCGTATATACGAAATCACCCGAGCAATACAGAGAACGCGAAAAAAATAGAGAACGATGGTAACGCGTAAGGGAGTACAAGTACGACCACGAGATCACGGCAGACTCTTTCCTCTTGGCCTGTGGTGAACCACAAAACTGCAATGAGCCACGATAACTTTGCCGGTCATTCTCGATGTGACGCTGACGCCGAGGCGGGATCTCTTGCTCTCAATGTGGTCGATACAGATTGCGAGAAAGAGTCGCTAAGAGAGACGAAAGTGAGGATGAGAGAAAGAGAAAAAGAGAGCAAACCGGCAAGTGCGGCCGAGCAATCTTTAATTGCCGGCAATGCTCTCTCTCTCACTCTGTCGTACACTATAGGCCCGTGCGATGCTGGTAAACTTTTAGTTCTGGCGCGATGCTTTCATTCCACGCGAGTAATTGCGAAACCACAATAAAGCGCAGCAACCCAGCACCCCCCGACCCCAGTGTAATAACAAAAATTCGATACGGCTTCGGGAGGCATGGCCGGCTGCTACTAGCACCTAACACCGCTGCACGTTAATCCACAAGGTTATTAGTGCCATTCTTTTCCGCGGTTCTACCACTTTGCCCCAACCTCCCCCCTCCGCCACGGCCCGGAATTTCGTCGTTGCATTAACAAACGCCAAAGAATTTCACAACTTCCGCTTTCGTGTTTTGTACGCTGATTTCGCGAAAACACTTGAAACGTTTGACATTCTCTCGTGCGCTCCTGCGCCAGCGCCGCACTGCTAAATTGTTTCTTACGTGTCCTCGAATAACTTGTGCAACTGCAATTGCCTTGTCGCATCACTCGTTATCAATTAATCCCTTGATTCATTTATCTCTTGGTAATAATGGAATATGCTCCGCTCGATGAATTGTTTTTCATTCGTGGGTCAGCACATCCAATTAATATTAGAAATATTTAATTTATGTAATACATTAACTAGCAATTAATATAGCATTTTTTTATTATTTTTTCCAAGTTGAACTGAAATAAATCATGGTAGCTGGTGCTTACTAGTTTAAAATATTGCCCTAATAGGAAAAAAACTTTGAAATAAACTTCTCGAAAGTAAAATCGCAGTAGTAAAGTTCGGCCATGGTCAGCCATACGCTTCAACTTTTATTCGGTAAATTCCCATTCACCAAGCCATTACTAATAAAAGATTCAGAATCCAATTCAAATCCTCTCCTTAGTTGGCATCCCATTGTTTGATGCCAAAAAGATTTGCGCCGACTGATATACTGTCAGGCAGTGCTGAAAACGTAAGCCGTTGCAACAATAACTCCCACATACTCCGGTTGAGCTCGTAAACTAATGGCAACATTGTTCGTTGTGAGTATAGACGAGGGGGAAGGCTCTTACCCTCTTGGCTCGGAGTAAGCTCGCGTTTAGACGCAGCCGTGAGCCAGCTGCGTGGAAGCATTCAATTTGCACTGGCGTTGCGGCTTGCGCATCCTGTTTTCATAGTACGACATGCTGTAGTTGCAGTCGACTACACCAACGTCGTCGACGACGACGAGGAGGAGGACGAAAACGAGTTGGCACGTAATTAATTTCGCGACGATATTTCGTATTTACGCCTGCAAATATCTTCGATATTAATTTGATAATATCCAATGTGGATCGAGCTATAAAAACTGCTTGCGATAAAGACAGCCGCTTTTCAAGTTGAAGGTAACTTTAAATGCTGCGATAAAGTCAATCGTAAAAACGTCGAATAAGCCGAGCGCGATGACGTTTCTACTGGCCAACGCCAGTAAAAATAGTCCGTAGGGTATTCGCATAGGTTACTGTTGAATATTAATTAAATCTACTTCCCCTTATCTACCCTCCTGCTTTCTCCATAAACTATTTTAAAAACATTGATATTTAGTTGATGCCATATGTTCATTTATAGAAAAACTTGGCTAGATTTATAGTACAACGAAAAAAACTTGAAAAAAATCAAAATCAGTAGTAAAGTCTGGATATAGTCAGCCATATTTTTTCTACTCTCGGTCGGTAAATTTTTGGAACACGATATAATGATAATAGTATCCAATTTTTGTAAAAAGCTTTTGGATGTTTTCCTCAATTTCATCAGCATAAAAAAGTAAATCCTTCAACAATTTTTCAGCGGGTACAAAATTTTGCGCGCGAACAAATAAAAAAAGTGCTTTCTATATGTCATTAGCAAGAAGTGAATTTGGTAAAAGTAATTTCTAGCAACGGTTTGTGATTGTTTGCGGGGGGGGGGGGGGGGGAGGGGGGGAGCAACAGGGGGGGGGGCGGGGGGGGCAATAGAGTAGCAGCTGCGCACTTTGATTTTTACGGTCGAAATCAAAAGCTCGTTACATTGCAAATGAAGTCCGTTTCTTCGAGGGGCCCTTGGAGCCTGTAAAAAGTCGTCTAGCGACTGTAGGAAGTAGCAAGCCAATTACCTCAGTATCGAATACTCGTTAAGCAATAGTCATCAGCGTATGTTAGAGAGGCAAGAGCGGAGTCTGAAACAAACTTTTCTTCTTCGTTTTTTTTTTGCTCGTACGCGGCCGCGTTTCGCAATCTCGAAAACGAGTTATACGTCTTCTCGGCGTTACTACTGGCTCTACTATTTTTTTATTGTTTGCAGTGGAGCGAGAGGAGTGGAAGGGCACTCCTCCTCAGGGCTATCCCGCTGAAAAGCTTTACGATCTTTTAATGGACACTAGATTTAACATTGGGCGCAAAATAAAAGCCAGCACAGCCGGTTCTTTGTGCAACTATACGCGCCGCTACTGCTGCTGCTGCTGCTGCTGCCTCGGCGCTATTGCTGCAACTGCTATTGCTACCTTTCTTTAATACACCGCTAGATTGAAGGGAGAAAAAAGACTTTGATTATTATTTCTTGCCGCTTGATATTCTCTCGTTCTTTCATTCTCCTTCACGCCTTCGCTACTCGTTCCCTTTTCTTTTTTTCCAATGCTTTCTTTTTCTATTTTCCTCTTCTTTATCACTTTGAACGCTTATTTGATTTTTTATTTTTATACTACATCACAGTCGTCTGATAAGTCGATAAAACATAAACACGATAAAACTATTAAATATCAAGTTTGGCCTCTTACATCTTTGTCTCTCTCTTCCTCTCTCGTGAAAACAATTGAATGTCTAACCTCAAACTCGAGTAAGTTCATAAAATTTTCCAGCGAGCCTCGTAAAGAACACAGCAACGAGAGTCGAAGAAGGAGAACAAAGCTCCTTTGACTCAGCCCGTCTAGACCCATTTTCATGAAACTTAAAGACGAACTTGAAAACTTGACGTGTTTTCTTTGCTGCTTAAGCCCGAAGAAGCAGCGCATCAATTATCACGCCCCAAAGTCGTATAAAAGGAAAAGACAAGCCACGCAATATCGCCCGAGTCATTTTGACATTGTCGTCAAATTATTTCTCTCTATTGAATCATTCGAAAAGTTGAGAGTGACCTCGAGAGAGAGAGAAAGAGCCCCGCAGCGAGGAATGTTAAGTTTAAAAAAACACGGACTATTATTTTGTCAGTGGCATTCAGGCTACCTCCAATCGCTGCACAACAACAAACAATCATTTTCGTTTCAAACTTTAGCAAACCCTTGACGCTGCTGCTTCTGCTACTACTGCTGCTTTTGATCGGTGAAAATATTTATGTTTTAAAAATCTCTTTCTTCCTGCTTCGTACGACGATGATGGAAAAGCCAAACGTTCAAATTGAATAAAAATATTGCCCGCGTGCATTAAAAATGTTAAATTATTAAAAGCTCTTATTCAATGTATAAATTCAAGTAGTACGTAAAGTAATCAGTCGTCAGAAACCATGAGATATAACTCGAGCTTGTTATCATTTATTTTTTAACCTTACCATTGACGAGCAGACGTTTACGTCTAGACTTGATAGTTGCCAAACAGAAGAGAATGAGCCAATTCGAAAATGGAACTTTTATGTCCATCAAAAAAGAGATGGACGGATGGATAAACTTTTGTAACTCGTTAAATTATTTCATACACAAGCCAATTGAACTTGTAATAACTAGAAGAGAAATTTTGCCTTATAATTCCGAGAATTTAGTTTGATAGTGAATGTTAAATACCTTACTCGAAGCTTTTTGAAGTTCAACGTTTCGGATAGCGAATCTAAAATCTGCTGAAATAAGTTTAAAATTACAACTATCGCACATCACGCCAATAACAGTTGCAAACATCATGGTTTACAATCGTTAACGTTACTCGTATTTGGCCAGGCCAAAATGACTAAAAAACAATTATTAGAATGGCGGGAAAATATATGCGTTAAGCGAGAGAAAGAGAGCGAGATGGACGAGCGGTGGGGGTGAGGAGAGAAATTAAAAAGAAAAAAAGAAAAAATAAAAGGAAGCGTGAGAGGTGTGCAATGTGTACGTAAAATAGAGTGAGAGAGAGAGAGAGAGAGAGAGAGAGAAAGGGAGAGAAGAGAAGAAAAGAGAGAGAGAGAGAGAGAGAGAGAGAGAGAGAGAGAGAGAGAGAGAGAGAGAGAGAAAGTGAGACGAATAGCGGACGAGCTTCGAGGCTGCAAGTTAATTTGATCTCTGTCTGGCTCCAAAAGTTTCGTATCCTCTCGTTGCACCCGTCCAGCAGCCCACGCGCTTCTCATTCTCTCTCTCCCTCTCTCTCACTAGCTAGCTCTTTCTTTCTCTTGCCCCTACGTTTTGCACTATATTTTCGTCCCTGCAACTCTGAGACTGGCTGCCGTTGCGACCTCATCCTCCAGCGCTTCTCCTCTTCCACCTCTGGCACATACTCGCAGCGCACTTTCAATTTATTTTTTATGTTCCTGACGTATTACCTGGGCCTCTCTGGCAGAAAAGCGCCTCGGAGCCCTTGCTTCTTTTTTCATCTTTCTTTCCTTCTTTTTTTTTCTAACGCTTTTTGAAATTTCCGCCCGTCTCTTCAAGCCTCGAATTACCGAATATATGTTCTTTTCTGCAAATTAGCAAAAAGACGAGATTATTTTCGAGCTTTTGACTCTGACTCGAGCCAGCGCCGGCGTCGCTCTGCTCTGCGGTGAGGAGCTAATTTAGAGGTCGCTGCGCCAGCAGCCTCTCCCTCTGTCAAACGACAGCTGCACCGCAAGAATACTAAATTAACTGTCTCAAGGTGCTCGCGCCTGCTTATTTACTTACTTACCATTCCTCTTGTTTTCTCGAGCTTTCCCTTCTCGAGATAGAATTTTTACTTCCTCGGATAAACTATTTTCAAATATTTTGTATTTTCAACTCACCTCCCGCTGTAGCTGCCATTCTTCCTCGATTTATAAAACGAGGAAACTTCAATAATGCGATGATCTATTAAAATTGCATTTATTCGGAAAATGAAAATCAACGGGAGAGATTTATGCATAATTTGACAAGACGCGAAAACAGAGCGTGGCATGAATATAAAGGACATACATCGAGGCAGGCTGAAGCCGATAGCGAGCTGGAAATAAATGAAAAGTCAATGAACGCCTCATCAGGCAATTTCCATTGCACACGAGCCCGCACTCGAGAGAACACGAGTGTTTTCAAGCTCGGCGTCACTTGAGTTTTATGGTACACACATATATACGAATGGAGATAGAGAGCTGTACAGCCTGGCGCTTATACGATCGCACGAGGCTCCTGCGCGTAATGACGTAAATTATCAGGACACGAAGGCAACTTTTACGAGCAGAGCCGGCGCTGTTAAAAATAACCCATAGGTCGCGCGGCAGGGGGGCCTCGACTATTAAAGATTTCGCGACTGGAAAGTCGGTATCTGCGTATTTAACGCACGTCTCGTGCTTTCTCGCAGCCGGAATTTCGTCTGGTTTGGAGCTTGCGTTGCCTGCGCTTCGAGCGGCTTTTTAAAAGCGCCCGGACCAGCTGATAACGGCACGTGTCAGCGAGCGCGCGGCGGCCGCACTTGGGGCATTAACCAGGCGAAATCTCTTAATTTTAACGAGAGCTTCGGCTACTTTATTTTATTATTTTTTCCCCCTCTCGAAAAATAAATTACCAGCAGAGATACGGAATTATGAGATCGTAAAGCTCACTTCTTTTTTCTCGAGTAGCTCGCGCTGCAATTATCTTCTTGTCACCTTGGCCGCATCGCTTGGTTTAAGATCGCAGCGGGCTCAAGGGTCATAATTTTTATTTCAACAATCCAACCTATACAGCTAATTATCGATAGCGTCACCGTTGAAACAAAAAATAAAATCTGAAAAAAATCAACTATCCGATCGTAGGGTTGAAAATCCGATTGAAAATAAGAAAATGGACCGAGTATATGGCTTCACGGGCCATTCGAAAATGACGCAAGCCAAGTTTGCCGTACATACTGAAGCTGGTCGCAAGAACACCAGCAGCAGCAGCCCTGCCGACAGCTCGAGAAAGCATTACGGTGAAAAGGAGAAGAGAAGGAAGAGAAGGGGGCAGGGCGGGAGGCAGGAGAGAGAGAGAAAAGGATGAGGGGGGACGGGAAATGCTAGCGGGTAGAGCGCGCACTGGTGGTGAGAGGCTAAGCCGAGGCAGTTTTCCGCGCAATTACCGTTCGGCAAGAATTGATCGTAATACAAAGATAACGACTAATAGCTACGAGAGCTGCTAACTCGGCGCGCCCGTCTCTTTCTCTCTCCTCCTCCGTCTCCAGCAGAGCTCCACTAATGGCACTAGCATGAAACGCGGTATCACCTGCTTCTAGCTCTCTCTCTCTCCCTTCTCAATTGTATTCTCTCTACTGGAAATTCTTTGGATTTACCTCCCAACTTCACTCATAGTCCGGCTTTTCTTATTCTCGCGTTTTTGCTTTCGCTTCTTACTTTGCACTCGTTGCTGAATATCCGATCAGTTTCTTCATAAACGCACAGGAAATAGGAAATCTATGTGCTACTTGAATAAATCCCGAGGCAATTCCCTTGTAAAAGAAAAGGAATAACGCCACGGCGAGCTTAGCGCCGTTGAAAAAGAAAACACACGTCGAGTATCGCTATTTTCAGGTAGACACAGCTTTTCTGATATTCCCGCGAAGCTGTGCTCGATTGAAACCAAGCCGCTGCTAAAGCTTCTCGTGCCCTGATGCTCTAGCTCGGATCCTCTAAAGCGAGCTTCGTCAGGGCCAATTGGATAATGTAAATTAAAATATTAGTTGGCTGTCTTCTTTTCGCGCCGCGTTGCGACCTAATTTATTAAATTTGGCCCTGTAGCTTAGCGGGCTTCGCTCGGTTGCTTTATTAGCAATATAATGTACGCGAATTTCATCGAGGCTCCGTCTTTTTAGTTCTTCAATTAACAAGATTTAAAAAAAGACAAAGAATGTTGCCTCGTCAAATGGAACATCGATTTTCTCCTTGATCAATCCAGAGACAGAGAACAGAAAAGCAGGTTTATGCCATCTTTATTACATTTTAAAGAAATTCATAACGCCGCTCGTTTGCGAAACGCTAACGCAGTCTCGGAATGAAGAGGGGAAAAAAGAAAGCGGCTAAATTAAACAATTATTAACCGAAGGAAATAAGTTACAGCCTTATTCCACGGAGAAGAGATAAATATACCGAGAGGGAGTCGTTAAAAAAGTTTTGCTACTACGCCGAGCTATATGTATACGTTGCAAGTGCTAGCTGCATCAGGAGGAACATGAATAAATAAATCAATCTCCATCTGGTCTCATTTTCATTCTGCACTTGAACTACCCTTCCTTCTTTCTCTCTTTCTCCTTCTCTCTTCTGGACTCTCCCCCCATCTGTGAGGAGGCACCGAGGACTTTATATCTTTCACGGAGTGGCCCTCTCGATAAGAATTCTCCAGTAGCCTGTTCTCTAACCGACGAAGATGAAGCAAGCGCAGAGAGAAAGAGAAAGAGTGAAAAAAAAAGAAATGGACAAAAATGTGGGGGTGAAATGGCGGATGGAGGGAAGGGGGAGTCAGGTACATAGAGGCAAAAGTATGAAAGACAGAGAAGGAAGGCAGGTCGAAAGAGAAAAGGATGGGCCGGTATAGTCGCTATCAGATGGTTAGATAATGTAAACTTATGCGAGGCACGCCTGCCTTCTCCCTCTCGCTTAGCCGCCCTTACGATGGGGCCAAACTTTGCTAGGTTTAAATATATTACTTCTACCGTTATGGCTTAACCATATGCTCTCACCCGAGAACCCTCTCTCTCTCTTTCTCTTACACACAGACACACACCCACACTCTAATTCTCTGCCTCTTCTTTCACTTGCTATTTCGTTAGTTGTCTTTATGGCTCACGCACGCTTGACGCCCTTAAAGCATACATTTCGATTTCTCCACAACGACCTACTACTTTATTATTATTCTAATCTAAAGTTCATTTGAAGTTGGCGAATCGTGGAAATTGATGTGACGCTACGTTAACGTGCACGCGCGCACGGATGGGCGCGAAGCAAAACGTATGCTCATTTTTGCAAACTGAAAGAGATATCTCGATGAATTGTGAAACAACAAGCACTACAGGAGAGTATAATAACGCGGGACTCGATTGTTCAACGATGCCCAGCAGCGTCACGGTTTCTATGAGCAGCGGAGTTGTACGGTGTAGTTTAAAGCATCGTTTTATCAGATTTCATAGAGCTCGCTCGCGAGAGAGAAAAATGGCCTCGAGAGTGCAAGAGGGGGGAAGCGTGCAAACTCTAAAAAAAAAAACAGAGCAGCAGCAGCTCGACAAATGAAAAATGGCTTGACACCCGTTCATAAATTCGTCTGAAATTTCGTTGCGCGCATTAGGCGCGAGCATTGGGCGGAAGAAAAAAAAAAGGAGGTTGGCAAGGAACAACCGGCTTGTACATTTGTGTGTTAACGTAATGTCAACCTGGTCAGCAAACGCTCGAGATGTAGCGGGAAAAAAAATTTAACCAGGCTTCTTTTCCCACACTTATCCGACTTATTTTCACCACAGCCGGGCCTAGTTTTTTCTTCTATTATTTTTTTGTTTTTAAGACTCTTGTTTATGCCAGCAGAGAAAAGAAAGGGAAGCAGGGAAGGAAACTTGCGCTTCGAACACGCCATTCCGCAATTACTTTCTCTCGTTAAGGATATTACGTTCGTCTTAATCAGTCTTTCTAGATCGACTCGATTCAATATACTTTCATCCTTTAAAGCTTAACTCATCTTTGCTCTTTAAATCGACTACTTATGAACACATTCGGATAAGATTTATCATGCATATAATAACAAGCGAATCCACACTGACTTGTTAAACTCTTTGAAAAGTGGATTCTACCCCCTTTTGGCAATTTGGAATTCCTTTTTATTTAATTTAACTCAAGATGGATTTTTATAGCGTTGTTATTTTTAAATATTAAAGATAATAAAAAAATATCAGCTTATCATTATCAGCTTAACATTAGTTCTGATCAGGGACGATTTTCTAACATAGACACCTTCATTATTATGACGTAGTTAAATGCGTGACTATTTACCAATCCCGTGACTCGAATAATAAATTATACTTTAGATGTGTCGCTCGCTAATCACGCTACCTCTTATTAGCCTTGAACATTATCCCCGAATGTTTCAACGCTGACTATTACTCCTATTTTCATTACACGAGCAACTAATAAAAAGGTTCATTATGTTACAGAAATTATTAATATATGAATTTTCAGGAAAAAACCAAAGATTCGATGTCTAATTAGAAAAAAGGCTATTTTTATTTTATACTGCTTTGTTGCAAATTTTACACTTTTACATATTTCAGAACAATACTTCATGTAACTCGGAAAAATGTCATTGTATGCACACTTTTTAACGCAATGATAACCCGAAAATGGTAGAACATTGAGATACAATGAAATTTAACATTATACCAGCATTATTACACGTAATTTAACATTATAACAGCAATTTTTAACCTAGCCAAATATAAAGTTGGCTAGAAACGCAGGTAAAATACTTTCTGATGCTGTTGATACACTGGCACCAGCCACTCGAGGAACCCAAGGTGGTCTCGAAACTGGCATGACGTGGTGCTGTCTTGCACCTTCTTCTATAGGGCCTGAAATATTTATTTATTTATATTTTTTTAAATAGAATTTAGTGAAATTATTGAAGTTTAATTCGCTGCATCAAAAATATTGCTATTTTACATCGCAGAGGTAAAAAATCATCACGCACCACAAAAGTAAAGAAGCCTTAGTTCAAATAATATATTTTATATATTACATGTGATCTTAAGCTTTATTTTATCTCCCTAAATGAATAATGTACTACACTTTTTAAAGAAAAAAACGAGTTTACATACTTGCTTGTATTACGTTGGTTAAAGCAAAGCTTAAAATTACTAGTATGAAGACGTAACGTAGATGGAACATCTTGAATCTGAACTACCGCAAGATTGAAGTATTTTAACAAACTGCTTACTGATAAAGTTTTATATTTTCTCCGGGTTTTTATAAGCAGACTAGTCTTGAATTTTAAATAATATAGTTGATAAGCGCTTCGTGCGCAATATAATAATGAATAAGCTATTTTCGGTATCAATTATTAAAATTAGATATTACTCAGCTAAAAAAAGTTGGGAAATTGTTTTTTCATTTCTAAATATAGAAATATTGATTTAAAAAATTATTTACACATCATTAGTAGGGAAATGATCACAATTATGATGAAACTTCATAGATGTATATTTAGCTGAGAAGTTTAAAAATTTAATTATAATACCATACTAATCAGATACAAAATAAACTATTTCAAACTCGCTGTTCCCTACTAAAATATAACCATTTCATGTTTTTAAAATATAAAATAGCTATGTTACAGCTAAAAACTTTTATCGAACACGATTTCTACCAGAATTAAATTAATGTCTTGTTAACAATGGTGTAATTTAAAAAAAATATTTGTATTATTCAAAGAAATAAAGGTAGAATTTCAAAATATTATGTACCTCAATAATGAATAAAAATATGAATTTCGCTAATATTACTCATCCGAGAAAGTATATTGTTACTCAAAAACTACTAAAGAAAAAATAATAATAATTAATTGACAATTATATGAAATTATTCACTTTGTACTCAGCTGAATATACATCTATGAAGTTGCTTCATAATTGTAATCAAGTTTTCCCTACTAATGATGTGTAAATAATTTTTTAAATCAATATTTCTATATTTAGTAATGAAAAAACAATTTCCCAACCTTTTTTAGCTGAGTAATGTCTAATTTTAATAATTGATACCGGAAAAGCTTATTCATTATTATATTGCGCACTAAGCGCTTATCAACTATATTATTTAAAATTAAAGACTAGTCTGCTTATAAAAACTCGGGGAAAATATAAAACTTTATCAGTAAGCAGTTTGTTAAAATACTTCAATCTTGCGGTAGTTCAGATTCAGGATGTTCCATCTACGTTACGTCTTCATACTTGTAATTTTAAGCTTTGCTTTAACCAACGTAATACAAGCAAGTATGTAAACACGTTTTTTTTCTTTAAAAAGTATAGTATATTAATCATTAAGGGAGGTGAAATAAAGCTTGAGATCACATGTAATTTAAAAAATATATTATTTGAACTAAGGCTTCTTTACTTTTGTGGTGCGTAATGATTTTTTACCTCTGCGATGTAAAATAGCAATATTTTTGATGCAGCGAATTTAACTTCAATAATTTCACTAAATTCTATTTAAAAAAATTTAAAGAAATAAATATTTTAGGCCCTATAGAAGAAGGTGCAAGACAGCACCATCTCATACTAGTTTCGAGACCACCTTGGGTTCCTCGAGTGGCTGGTGCCAGTGTATCAACAGCATCAGAAAGTATTTTACCTGCGTTTCTAGCCAACCTTATATTTGGCTAGGTTAAAAATTGCGGTTATAATGATAAATTTCATAGTATCTCAATGTTCTACCATTTTTCGGATTATCATTGCTTTAAAAAGTGTGCGTACAATGAATTTTTTTCGCGTTACATGAAGTACTGTTCTGAAATATGTAAAAATGTAAAATTGGCAACAAAGCAGTATTAAATAAAAAATAGCCTTTCTTTCTAATTATACATCGAATCATTTGTATTTATCTTTAAAAATGTAAATTTTAAATATCCACGTAAGTACTTTTAGTCTGTTGTCTAGGCTAGACTGACAATAAAACAGAAAGTGGATATTTGTAGAGAGCAGAGAATCTTAGTTATACTTTTCAAATCGTTTATTATTTAGCAACAAATAGTGTCATTCAAAAAGCAGAAGGGAGGCGAAATTCATTAACAAACGTGGCTCTTGTAAAACGCACCTTGTTGTCTTATCTCGGAAGAGTGTTTTAGCTCGTAAAAAAATATTCAGGCCGAAGATTGGTTGAATCTCCAAGCGGCTTTATTTTAATCAGTTTGAGACGGCGACGACAGGACGTTTATCTTGAACATGAACACAAGGCAGCACGTCTCGGTGGAGAAAAGTTGAGGTGTAGTAGAACAGCACGCATATGAAAAAAGAAGTGCTGGAAGAGCTTGCGGAGCTGTGTGTGTGTGTGTGTGAGAGAGAGAGAGAGAGAGAGAGAGAGAGAGCGAGGCAAGTCGCCGTAGTCGCCACGGGGCGTGGCGCTCCGTAGTAGCGCTTCGCAGGCTCTCCGCAGTGATTCAGGTGACGTTTCTCTATCTCTTTCCCTTTCACCCTCTCTTTTTTTCTCGGAAAACGGCACTCGTTGGAATCACAAAGCACATCTCGGACGATTGCAGTTTACTGCTTGGAATATGCTCCGATGCCAAGGGGTCTAGCGAGCCACGGAGCCAGGGAATTACATTTAGCAGTAGCAAAGTAGAGTATGACTGGCACTCGACGAGAGCCTAGCCCGCTTTCGCTTTGCCCGACAATCTGAATAAACTGCGCTTCTGCTGTGGGATATGAGAGAGAGAAAGCTGAATCTGGTTGCTGCTTCCATACAGCTTCCGCGCTATGGCTATCTATGTGTTGCGCGCGCGAGAAAGCATAATTTCTTATGGCGACAGCAGACGCAAGCTTCGCTGCAGCTTTTCAACCCTTCTTGTAATATCTTGCCGGCCCTTCTTTTTCGCTCTTCTCGAATAGCTTTGCCACCAGCTGCGGCAAATATACATTTCCATTTTCTTATTCTGCCAACCCTTCCTTCTCTGCCGTCTTCTTCATTTTAGCTTTACATCTTGCCATCTTCTTATTTTTTTTTATTCTTTATTTTTTTCATTGCCAACACAGTTCTTCTGATTTATTTGTTGTCGGCGGCTCCTTCAGCCCGTGAGATGTGCATGCGCATCTCTCCTGGGTCCCTTTCCACCCCTTAACTATATTCTGGCACTATTGTAATTTTCAAGCTGTCCGATGTACGCAGCACAAAGTATAAAATTTTCCATTTCCCATTTAAAAAACTGCTTAATTGAGTATCACTAATTGAGTACGTACATGCTGCTCCGATTAACCGCCTTTTTCAATCACGTGACTTCAACGTGACGAGATACGCCGCGATAATGTAAAGATGATTAAGATACAGAGGTGTCTCAAAACATCCGATTCTGTAAATGTTTAGCAAGCTTACTTACTGCTTGATGATTTGAGCAAGCTCAAGCACTGTTCCCGCATCTCGCGCGTTCGCTTTGAAATATAATTCAGCCTCTTTTTAAGAGGCTCCCCGAGAGTCACGCCGAACAAAGCCCCATTGTTCTTATTAAGCTGTACTCGGAAGCAGCAAGTCTCTCAGGTTAAAAAGAAGAAGAAGAAGGCGAAGAGGAAGAAGGAGAAGTAGAGGAAGGAAAAGAAGAAAAAAAATGAGAAGGTGAAGAAGTAGTCTGCAAGCTTCCATATTAATTGGCATCATCAATCGCTCAAAGGTAGAGGCAAAGAGGAAAAGAAAAAGGTGGAGTGAGCACCGGGGCAAGGGAGGGGGGGGCTCTGGGTTAGAGCCGAAGGGGCTTGTTCGATCGCCAGAGCCGATCGCCTTATTCGCTCGAGCGTCGTGCTTCAATAATGATCATGGAGACGTGTTTGGTCTACTATCCTCTTCTCCTCTGGCCTTCGCTAACTGCCTGACTTTGGAGCTCGCTTTGGACTAGAAGAGAAAGAGAGCGAGAGAGAAAGAGGGGGAGGGTGGTGGCGAGAAGGTGAAAGCTTGTTGGAAACTAGTCTTATCTCGTGGATCTGAGCCGCGGGCTCGGCGCGCGCCCGGGGCACGTTGTAATCTCCGCCGAAGGAGATGCTATCGAGAGGGTGTGAGCGTGTGTGTGTGTAAGAATGGAAAATCGCTCGCACGTTGCCGAGAGAGAGAGAGAGCGGGTCCTTCAGAAGCTCGCTACTTTGGCGGCCGTTTAAATCTTCTGATCGCGACGAGCACACTTGTCGATGCCGCTGGAAAGCTCTCTCTTTCTCTCTGTGCATCCACTTATATTTGCCACTCGGCAAAGTTAATTTTTTTACTAGCCTCACCTTCACCCGCGTCCTATCTACGTCCTCGATCTCTAACCTTTCCCCGCTTCATCTCGAGCGCTCACCCTCTTCGCCACACTTCCCCCACCCCACATACTTAACTTTTGCCATACCCTCTTTTTTTCTTCTTTCTTCTCCGGGCCATTGCTCGGCTCCGCTATCGCCATTTCCTCCTTCGACTAGCACTTATCAACAGATTCGAATAACGATCGAAACTGCAGTCGAGCACGACATACCGAGAGGGAGAGAAGAGCGGAAGCTCCGGGGGTAACGAGAGGTTACACCTACAGAGCCGAACGTGCAAGGCAAGGTGAGAGAGCCCGCGCCCCCGTGCATACTTAACATGCGCTCACCGAGAGAAGGGGCAGGCGAATAGTGTGTGGTAGCAATGGAAAAATCAAAACGCAAACAACCGACAGGCCAGCTTGTTTGCTCTCTTGCCTTTGTCCCCCCAGAGTCGTCTATTCCCTCTGACTCCTCCCATTTGGGCCGCCTGTACTTCTGTCATCGGATAGTGTCCCTGCTCCAGCTACGGTTTCGAGTAACCCTCGTCATCTAGATCAGGTTCCAATTGCACAACAAGCTAATTGCTGATGGTACGCTATTAATCGCTGACTCTTGCTTCCGTGTGCGTAAAAAAAAATATCGACCACACGCGCTGCTCTCGGTCGGCAGGATAATTGCACGATTATCCGACTGCTGATAATACCTTCTCCGTCTTTTCATACGGATATTGTCATTGCTTACTTTTCGATTAGAACAAACATTTTACCCACATATTGGTTTCTCTAACTACGTGCATCGTTGAAATATTCAGACATTTAACCGCGTTACGCGCACTTTCGTACATGGATAAATTTTTCAAACGATTACGCTACTTCCATAAGCAGCCAAAGATAGTCACGATGGGAGAGTAGAGGGGCGAACAGTACAGGCGTAAAAATCTAAACAAGCACACGCGAGCAAACTATAAGCAAGCGCAGCGAAGTAGATAGGTATACGGAGCAGAGAGAGAGAGAGAGCTCGCGTGGGGTGGCCGATGAGTGTGCCGTGAGCCCGCGCCCCGCGGGGTCGAAAGAGGCCAGTCAAGCTGGAAAGCTGGCTGATTGAGGCGGATGACGGGGGAAGGGGGAAGCATCAGCACGAAAAGCAGCTCTGCGCTCGCGGAGGGGGGCGTGCGTATATAGCGAGGGAGGGGGGGCATCAAGCGCTCGCTCGTCGACGGGGGCGCGCACTGACGGCCGCAGCGCGAGAGAGAGAGCTCGACACACACCGAACAGGTGCGCGGGGGGGGGGCGGTGGCCCCGAATAAATTGCGCAGCGGCGCATCCCCCAGGTGCCCTTCGTCATCGTAAAGCTCGGCTCCGCATCCAGCCCCCGCTATTCCGCGGCATTAAAGCCGCCCCGGGAGCGGCGGCGGCGGCGCTGCTGGCCCAGCGTATTGGCCCCCATCTCCGCGCCCAGCAGCCGCGCTATATGGAGCCCCCGTAGCCAGCTTTAACTTGCATGCCGGCGGACGCCTCCCGTCCTTACCCACCCACGGCTCTCTTTCTCTTTTCCCTCCTCCTGCCGGGCTTATACCCCTCCCACCACCCACCCTCCTCCTCCTTCTCTGGCTTTTATGCCTGAAATGACGTTCTAATGCGTATTTACGGCAAAAACTTGCAGCCAGCCAGGGGAAAGCAGCGAGAGAGAGAGAGAGAGAGAGAGAGAGGCTTGTTCATCGGGCTCCACCATTTTAACGCGATTAGCTAGCCTGTTGCCGCTGTCCCTACCTCCAACGACGATGGGCTATACTCTGCTGTGGCTACGCTTGTTGTGTGTTGCTAGTATTGCCGCTGCGGCTCCTGTAACAGCGTTATCATGCCAACTAATCGAAATGAAATACGTGAAATTATACCTGGCATTTCGTACGGGTATTAATCACTGTGTACCATCTATACCGTTGCGTCGAACTCGCTTGGTCGAGGCATCTTTTTTTTTTATCATGCACATTGTGTTTTAGCCAATGTAAACTTGCTTATTCCTCACGAGTGCTCTGTCCATTTTAATGGGCTTGTCGATTAAAAAAAAAAGTAATAATATTCCCAGTTTCATAGACACACAAAAAGGTATGAAATTTTAATTACACTCATTCGGAAATAGTAACTTGAATATTTGATTAGACTCATTATTTTATTGATAGGTCAGAAATATAGTAGATTAGTAGAGTACGATATCCTGACACAATACTCATCGATTCAAGAGTCGCAGGTCCCGATTAATCCTTCAGCATATCTATCAAAACGTTGAATTGGAGAAAAAAAATTGTCACGGGCCCATTAAAAATTTAAACAATACCGCAGCGCTGGTTATAAATAATCATACAGCTTTCAAGCTCCATCTACATTTCACATCTTCAATGATCGAACAATCCAAGGATTGGCATTACATCAAAGTCAAAGTTAGTGCAATACAGTTACAATTGTAAAAGTCAAAAGTTTCATTTGACTAGCGATATCCAGTTGTGGGTATAAGTCATTGGTCGTCAGGCAACTCTGAATTAGCGTTAATTGCGGCGTTTTTTGGGGTCATCGTTATTTCCCAGGGCGCTCGCTAATTATCAAAGGGGCAAGCAAACCCTTCTCCTATATAATAAGCGTCGGCCATAAGTATAACTCCTGCGCTATACCCAGCCAAAAAGACCTGGTCGGTAGAGAAAACAAGAAACCCTTTGATATTTGGCACACACCCTATTCTACGTCCCCCTGTCCGGCTCCCATGACGCTTGTTTACTCGTCGGCCTCCACGGCCCGTTACACAGCCGTGCAGCCACGGAAACACAGAGAGCTGCTGCTGCTGCAAAAGCAAACCATAGCAGAGCGGTACTGCCATTCGCGTGCTCATCGATCCATTGGCCCGCGAAGCAGCGCCGCGTTAGTCGCCGCTCGCCTATGGAGTCGGCACAAGCGGGGTGATACTCGTTCCTGAAAAATGAAACTGCATACGCCAGCGCGACACCGCGTGTCGACAAGCCGCGATACGGACGAGCTCGACGAAGATGCGCGCGGAGCTTTCGAAATTGCGCCTCTCGCGAAATGCGCTTTTTCACGCCTCCTTGATTTCTCTCTACTGTACGGTCACTTTGGATCGCGCGACTGATTATTTTTTCATAAGCGTCGGTATTTTGTTGGAATTGAATTTGAAGTTGGAAAATAATCTAAAACTCCGGAAATTTCGCTTTATGGAAAGTTTCATGGAGAATTATATGAATTATGAAGTGCTCGTTAATAATAAATATATAAAAGCTTTTGAATAAAAAGTTCGTGCATAGTTAAAAATGAAGAAAAAGAGAGAGAAAAGGAACAAGTAAATTAAAGAAAAGCATTAAGAAAAGGATAATTGATAGCGCTGCAAAGTCGAATAATAGGTGGACTAAAGGGTGGCGTACGAAGAGGGGGCAGGAGGGGGGGGTAAGCAATGATGCGATTGTAGGCCAAAGAAGGTAGGGAGCCGAGAGAGGAGCCGACGTATAAACGTAAGGGGCCAGCAGCGGCAAGAAGCAATCCAAAGGAGAAAATTGCGAGGAGCTGGCAGTGGAAGAGAGAGCGAGAGAGAAAAGGAGTGGAGGGAGAAGGATTTGGTCCTTGCCGAAAACATCCTCATTTCCCGGCGGCAAATTCTCTTATCCTCGAAATTTCTCTCTCTCTCTCTCTCTCTCTCTCTCACGAAGAACGAGGCTCGGCCGAGTCGAAGCGCGCGCTGCCGGCGGTGGCGGCAGGGGAAATCCTCATTTCCCGCTGGCTGCGCCCCCGCGCCATTCACATCCGCTTTCTCTCTCCTTTTCTCTCGAATACTTGCTCGGCTCAAGAGCAACAGCAGTAGCTGAAAGAAAGTAGTAGCTTTCTCTATCCCTCCCACGGTATTTGCCGTAATGTCATACGCTATGGCAGGCACCCTCTCTTTTTCTCCCCCTTTTCACCCTTATCCTCCCTCTCTCTCAGATATTCGTCTTTGTTGTTTCTGGGGAAAAGCGGTAGAGCGAACAGTGGAGAAAGAGAGCGGAGCTAAGCTCCATGGCCACAACTCTCTCTCTCACACACTCTACCACTCGGCTATTTTCTTTCGGGAGTGAGATAGCGCAGGGATAGGTTTATCTCGTTAGAGCCGCGTGTTTTGGCAGTGCCGGCCGCTAATTCCACGCCTGCTTCGCATAATTAGCCGCACGATGCGCGACCGCGGCTATCCTCCATCCCTCCCCCCCTCTTCCTCCTCCTTTTCATCCTACCACCACCTCCCGCCACTTGTTTGCCGAACAAACGATCTTATGAATAAAAGACGGGTAGAGAGAGAGAGAGAGAGAGAGAAAGGGGAAAGGACAGAAGTACGAGGTAGCAAGGGGGGGGTCGAGCGGGAAGAGCAAGCGCGGCTGAAAGGGCCGCAGAACCGGACTCTCTCCCCGGATTATCGCGAGAGCGCGATTTCGTAGCCGTAAAATATGAGCGGGGACTTAGCGTATAACGTTATGTGCTCCGGCCGGTGAATTGTTTTTAAAAATGTTCGCTCGCCGCGGCCGCAAGCGGCATCAAGGCTCCTTTCTCTCTTGGCCATAAAAATTAACCTTATCCCAAATGATTAGTTTAAGTGTTTTACATTTTTGCGAGGTTCTTTTATTTACATACGTACGTTGTATAATATTCATTATTTTAATTATTTCGTTTAATTAATTAAATAAAATAAAAGAGAATACGAAGATTCTGCGGATCATAATCTATTTGCCAGAGTCAACGAAAGACGACTAAAACTGCAAAAAGTTTTGATGAAATTCAATTTTCGCAGAAAAGTTTAACCTGCTTTAATTATTCACACGTATATCTGTATATTATTAGTATAGAGAGAGAGCACAGGTGCGCGACTGTAATTATAACGCGATTAACGGTAAATCAATGCTCGGGACACGTAGAAACGTCGGAGAGAAGAAAAGAGCCCCCCCATCTGAGCGATATGAGAAAAGGATAGAGAAGGACGAGCCGGTGTGTAGTAGCGTTAGCGGCGGGGCATTAGAATAATTCATCGGTAAGCGCCTGGAGATCAAGAGCTTCGTAAACAGCTTTATCGCAGCTCTCGGTTGTAGAGACAGTGTGGCTGCCTCGGCGAGGAGGAGAAGGCACACACGTGGCGAGGAAGGAAGGGCCAGGTGACGCTCGAAGCCCAATAATTCTGACGTATCAAGGAATTACATTAACGATCCGAGGCAGCCTCCCCGCGCGCCCGGACAAAATTACAGGCTCTCTCGCGAAGCAGCAGCAGCCGCGGCGGCGGCGGCGGTGGAGGCAGTATTATATATAGCGGGAAAACCGGAGGGCCGGGGCTCGAAGCTGCGGAACCTCGGCAGCCTTATCTCCTCTGCTTTGCTCTGAATAAATCACAATCAGGCGCAGAGCCGGAGGAGGAGGAAGAGCCTCCCGAGCTCGCGGCGCCCCCACCGGCAGCGTCGGACCCGCCCAGGGACTCCTCGCCGCGATCTTCTATCTCTGCTCCGCCCGCCCACCAGCCGGCCGGCCGGTCGGCTTAACCTCCCCCCTCCTCCTCCTCCTCCTCTTCCCAGTCACGGGGAGGAACGTTATTGCCGCGTATAGCTCGGCCATAAAGCGGCCCGTAAATTAGCACAAAGTTAAAATGCGCCAAGGTCCTACAACAATGTGCCCCAGGCTGTGGCTGGCGATGGTAGTGCTAGCACTGCGTTGACAACATCTTTCCGCGAGCGGATTCGAAGCCCGATGTGACACGGCTTGCTCGAGAGCTCTCTCTCTCTCTCCTCTCCTTTATTTATGCACCTCGGCCAGTATCCTCTCTCACTCTAGCCGCCAGTCGTTCCATTTGCCAGCGCAAACGCCGAAGATCAGGCGGATCCCCCGAGCTGCTCCCCCTCTCGGCGGCGAATGGGGGGTGGTGCGAGTAATCCTCGCCAGATGGCTATCAGCCGAGCGAAGAATTGCTGTTTTTTAGAGGCGATAAAATGTATCGGTTTGCCCAGCTTCTCAAGAGATTATGCAAATTTAAATAGCCCTCTCTCTCTCTCGCTCTCACTCCTACCGTTCTTCGGCTTCTCTCTTTTTTTCTTTCTTATCGAGCATTATAGCGCCACACCGCGTTCTCTTATCGCTCTTTGTGTGCGTATTTATACGTATACATTAGCGCAAATATAATCAATATAGCGCGTTTTTCGTTCGCCTGACAATTCCAGTAAAATTAATAACGATTTTATGATGAAATATTGCTCGAGCCTTCCAAGTTATTGATTAATTTCGTTCAACAAATACAGCTGTGATAAATTAGCAAAATAATTATAATTTATGCGCTGTTTACCTTGCCTTACCCCCGAAATAATAGACAGAACGCACATTTCAAGTATTATTTAGTCTCCTGCCCTATGAATTAATTTACGATATGTACATATCACGTTTGGTTAATCAACAAATAAAATAATGGCCAATATTTGGGCGTCTGTAATGTAAATGCGTTCAATTACACATTGAACCGATGGACGATAGTGAAACCGTATCGTAAATTCAGCGATCAATTGATTTTCTTTCTTTTTACTCTCTCATTTATTAGCAATTACAGCTGTCAAGTGTTCGCTGATGCTTTGTCGATGAATTAGAGTTGAAAATGCTTTTTCAGCTATGAATTTGCAGAGAAAGGAAAGAATAACGATCGTGTAAGTAACGAAACGATAGAAAGAAATAACTACCTCTTGGCTTGCCTATCGAGCAAATTTTCTCGTCGGTGGAACTCACTAGCGACTGTGGCATTTGACCCAAGATTAATAGAGACAATGCATCAGTTCGCGCAGACGCGATAACGAGTTGTTTTCAGATAACGCTTTACTTAAAAGTAAAGCGTTAAATCGACTGCTGCTACGTTGTTGCTGATTCTCAATTGGTTAACTCTGAGAGATGAGAGGTTTCGAACTTGCATAGAGCATACGGTTTCAATCATAAAACTCAAATAAAAATTCGGGCAAGTCTCCGACGAAGAAGAGCCAAATCTCGAGGCAACTGTATGCCCGCCTCTTGCACCAGAAATTTTTTCTCTCGACCAACTCTTGTTCTCCATCTGCGTCGACTCACCTACTTTTTCTGTCTCTTCTATTTTTTCGTCTTTTATCTCATCTCACCTCATATCTTTGTAAAAGAGAAACAAGCAAGCAAACGACCTTTGTCTCTTCCCTTTTTTTTCTTTATATTTCATTAGAGCTTTATTTTATTTTATTTCTTTTCATCTGCCAAACTTCAATCCATCGACCAAAATATCTGATTTTTCGAAATATTTTATTCGTCGCTTTGAAAAGAAATCCATCCGCAGTGACACACTCGATATTGGAAATGCATTTGTTAAATTTATTTCGCTAATGGCTCAATCACTTTATACGCGACGATAGTTATTATTTCGTGCTTGTTATTTACTTTTAAATATAAAGTTAAGGAACAATTGAAACACCAACCTTTTAAACACTTTAATTAGGATTATAAATAATTTTTTAATAAATATCTTTATTGCGGTCAGTGAAATAAAGTTACATTTGATTTATAAATTCGGAAACTACATTTCGTTTTCATAAGTTACGGGCAATCAATGTTGCCTAAACCATTAAAAATATTTTTATGCATTTATATTTATTCGATTTCATTAAATAGTTCAATTATAATACTATTGAAATGGTTTTATTATATTGATCTTAAAAAAAAATCACTAAAACAATTTCGTAAATTAAACAAATCATTATTATGCTTATAACGAGCCCGAATCACATTAAAAATACTATGAATTTATTATAAGTAAAAAAAGGCTTTTTCACATTTTTATAATGAAAATAATATTTTTTTTCTAAAGTTGAAAAGTTGTTTATTAAAAAAGCAGAAATACAGTACAAATACATTCTTAATAATAACAACAATAACAATAACAGAGATCGGAAGTGTATTGAAAGTAGGAATAATTTGCCATAAATAATCGTCGAGTTGCATCGAAAGAGAGAGAGAGAGAGAGTATAGAACTGGCGGTATGAGGGAAGAGGAGGCGGCGAGGCAAAGAGTAAAGCGAGAGAGTCGGTAAAACGAGACGCAAGAAGCTTACGCCTTTTTCGCGCAATAACCCGTGATGGACCGCGCGCGGGAATACGAAGTGATAATATTTCATTCGCAGGCTGAGAGCAGCGGGTATCATTTTTCAATAGTTCAGCCCAACCCGTGCTTCCTCCTCCCCCGTTACTGCTGCTCTCGTACCGTCTGCGCGGCGCTATATCGACTCGCCTCTCGCTCGGGCATCGAACGCGTTAACCTTTGCGGCGGTGCCAACGACGACGCTGCTGCTCTCCCGCGTCTCCTTCTCTCATTTTCCGCCATTCTGCCAGCCCAGCATCCCTCTCCCCCCTTATATACGTATATATACGAAATGCAGGCGTATATAGCTGGCGCGTCCCTCCCTTCCATCCCTACGGTATATACCTCTTCTTCGCTTTATCCATTTTTCCCCCCCTGGCTTTCTTTTTCATTTCGTCTCCATGCTCTCGCGGCTACGCTAAATTCCCAATGCAAATGAGATCGCTGATAGCCGGACCGTGGCAAGCCGGCCGCGAAATATAAATCTACAAATCCGGACGATATATTTATGCCCATTATCTGCGCCGGAGGCCCGCCTCTCTTCTCTTCCACCCCCACGACCCCTCCACTCCCGGAGCGCACTCCCTATACGCGTACGTATATACATCTATATACCCCTTTCGCCTCCTCACCTACAGCTCCTGGCACTTTGAAGCATTTATTCCCTAACTCCCGCTTCGGCTTTTCTCTGCGCGTGCTGGCGCATATTTTTTCCCTCGATATCTCTCTTTCTCTTTCTTTCTCTCTTTCTCTCCCCCCCCCCCCCGGCTACTCGGCTTTTATCCTATTTTCAATTATGTAAACTCTCAAAGCTTAAAGCTCACCTACAAGACCACTCGACTGATCGATCGGGCCATTAAATTTTTTATTGCTTTTATTAAACATCGCGTCCGTGACGTTTCCGATTGTTCGATAAATTTTCCTCTTTTTTTTTTTATATCTTTTAATTTGCACTTTTTTAATCGGCACATCAAAAGTCGCAGCTCGTTGACGTCGAAAAATACTCGCGATTCGTGGGTAATAAAAACAATCTCGCATCTACCGTGGGATATCGTATAAGATTGGCGGTGGCAGCGTGTCGGAAGAGAGAGGGGCCTATACGGCGAAGCGGGTCAGCAGTAGCAATATAAGCAGCTGCAGCAGGAGCAGTAGGTGAACGCAGGTATTAGCCTGATATTCAATAAATGCCGGACTAGCTCGATAGCTGACTCGCAACCGCCAGCCGGGCCTGCTGCAAGCTCGAGAAAGTCTCGTTAAGTAAGGAGCGCGCGTGTGCCTGGCGGGGGGGGCAGAGGGCTCGTTGCAGCCTGAGCTAGAGGAAGAGAGAAAGAGGAAGTGCAAGGTATATACCGAGAGCGAGGGTCTAACAGGCGGCTCTAGTTTGCGCGAAATGTGCAGCCAGGCTGGGTATAGCTGGCCAGTATATACCGCCGGTATTCTCGCTCTGGGCGTGTATATACACGACGAGAGAGAGGGAGAGAGAGAGAGAGAGAGGCGGAATTGCAAGTCAGGAAAGCAAAGTCTAATTAGTATGCTCGCGATCGTTGTGCGATCGCATGCGCCTATTATCACGTGTAACGAGTTCATGGGAAAAGGATATCACGCGAGAGAGTGCACGCGCGACCCCGTGCTTCCCCCCTGTGCATATACACCGACTTGCTGCTAGCAGTTGCTCTTGGCAAAAATGCCGCCACCTCTCTATCTCACTTTCTATACGGGCCGAAATTGATTAATTTTTTTTTTCACTCGAAAGCTACTACTACTCCGACAAGCGAGAAGCTTTCGCCTCGTGGTAATTAAATTTTTCTTTGGCCATTGCCGATTAGCGCACGAGAGCTCGTCACTCGAGCAAACGAAACTGAACACGCATTGCCCACTTGCTTCGATGTATTAAGCAAATTTGTATAGAAACGATAAGTGTTGCTATTTCAGTTCCATAATTTTTTGTTATTTATTATTTTTTGTTAACACATAAAGCCATACAGAAGAATAACCCGTATATATACATTTGCAATAATTGCGCAAGTTATGTCGAGTCGGACGACGACGTGGCAGGAGGACGTGTGGTCGGACGGGGCCGGCTCCCTTGCGGCATCAAAATGAAAATCATTATTAAGCCGTGTAAGATATTCGCTCTCTCTCAACCTTCCTCTAGTCGTCTCTCATTTTCCACCGGCCCGTCTGCTCATCCGTACTGGCCGAGAGAGTCGCTCGCCGACTGCAGACTCGCTTTCTCTCCCCGGCCGTGCGCTGGCAAAGCGGAAAAGCGTGCGAGGAGAGAGAGAGAGAGGGACACGCGGATAGAATGTTGGCTGGGTGCCAGAGGGGTATTCATTCCAGAAACTAGAGTCCAATCTAAAGGGCCAATTATTTAATCAATTCCACTCTCTTAGTGGTCCGCGGTCCTGCTGCAGGAGAACCTCCCCTCCCCCTCGGGCTCGAGGCCACAGCTCCTCACATGTACGCCGCGCTGCAGTGATAATCGAAATCTCCTCACTCTCCCTGCCTCCCACCTCTCCATCTATCTCTCTCTCTCTCTCTCTCTCTCTCTCTCTCTCTCTCTCTCTCTCTCCTCCCAGAGCTTCCTCTTACTCGGAGAAACGGAATGACTCTTGACTCCGCTTTAACTGCCGCGTGTAACTTCCTTATATGTGACTATACGTTTTCGCGGAAGCACGAGAACGGAACAGCCCCAGTGCGATTCTCGAACCGTAGTCGAGCAATTTTCAAACGTGTTGCTACTGTGCTATTACGATGAATGCAATTAACGCATTCGCTCCCGACTCTTCTTCCTTCCGTATATAAGAAAGGAAGAGAGGCAGGCTTACGAGCTTCGATAATATCGATGAATTAATGAAAAAATTATAATAAACAAGCTGTTTCTCCGTTATTATTCGCATTATTTTTGACCCGTGAAAAACGAAACTTGTCTAATTTGACTCGCGTTAAATTGAAAACGTTTCGCAAGCCGTGTTTCTCAACGTTAATAAATAAACAGCTGGCTTGTATTTGCGCAAACAAAAAAAAAGTTAAACATTTGTTGTGTCATACCGCACGCGAAGCTGTCGCCGTATGTGTACTTTGCTCATATAATATTTAATGAGCCCGAGTTATTGAAACAGCTGGCTTAATTTAATTTGATAATCGCTTCGATAATTTATCTCTAGCTTTTGCATTAAAATTGCACGTGAAGCTCTACGCATTCGGTTTTATTATTATAGAAGCCGTCTTTAAAGTTAAATCGAGGAAAAAATGAGGGTTGGCGGCCGGGGGGGGTGGGGGATGGAGAAAAATCGAAATTTTCGCGCAGGATCAATTTTCAGGAGGAAAGTCGAAGAGCGTACAGAAGAAACTGCAGAGTAACTGTCGAGCTAGCGGCGGTCGGAACAGGTGAACGGAGTTGGAGGATGGTCGTGGGGTGGCTGCAGCCAGTTAAAGGAAAAATAAATGGGAGGTGGATTCGATGTCCAGGTGAGGAGATAGTAGGAACGAGAGCTGCTGCTGGGGCGTCGAGGACGATCCAAAGAAGATTGTCGGTCCCGCAGGAGTGTGAGAGGAGAAAAAGAATGGGGAAGAGAGGGAATCAATGTCGGGGAGAGGCGGAGTGGAGGATGGCCGAACGACCGGTCGGGGGCCGTAAAGAGAAAAGAGGACGAGCACGGCGCCGCAAACAATTAGATATAAAATCGAGTGGCCGAACGAGCTCTCCGACGCGCCCGGCTAACTTCGTGCGGGACGAAGGAGGGGCTGGGGGAGGGGGCGGTTGTTTCGCACCGGCGACTACGCGACGAATTGGAGCCGGCCCAGCTGCCTCGGCACGGCACCGAATTATCGGCAGCGGGCTCTTCACTGCGGATCCTCCTCTCGTTGCTCTCCTGCTGCTCCCTGACATTTTCCTGACTCCAACGCCTCACCATTTTGGCTGGCTCCAGCACACACATTCTCATTTCTTTCCTCCTCGTAGCTTTACTTTAATTCCCCGATTCTCAACTAATTTTACAAGCCACGTCGAACGTAAGCGTAGTGAATAACGTCCGCTGAGCTCGTCTACAGCCATAGGAAATAGCAAATCGGATAAATGCGCGTTTCGATATAGTTATATCAATTGACAATCGAATATTCGAAATTGTATCAATGCCGAGTCGCTAAATGTGCGCTAACTTCTCTAATTGAATTATGCCTTACAATAATAATGTGGCCCGGTGAAATACCTAATTCTGAATTATAACGTAGTCCTGCTCCTAACGCAATTTTAATATTTAATTAACGTACTCGGGATATTCCAGTTGGAATTTAAAATGAGTTTTATAAAAAAAAAAGGGAGAGAGAGAGGAAAAAAAAGAAATATAATTTTTCAACCGGTCCCATGGAGAATTAAGCTGTTCTAGCGCGTGATATTAAATTTTCAAACAATATTCAAAGTTTTAAATTTACGGTTTATTTAAGACAGCTCTCTTTCTCTCTCCTTCTCTTCTGTTAAAAATAAAATTACATTTAAATTAACGCATTTAAGATCCATCGTCCTCTCTTTTGCAAAACGTGGAAAAATATATTCAACGAGAGATAATTGAACGAACGCAAAAGTAAAATTGTCAAATAAATGAACGAGTTACGGTCGAAAGAATCGTCAGAACAATGACATTCGCATTAAAACGCATACGCATGTAACGCTAGTTAAAGAGAGAGAGAGAGAGAGTAGCTCCTCCATGTATTGCTCTTGTCGAAGCCATTCGATTTATTACTCGAGCAAATAAAGAGTAAAGCTCCGAAGGAAAAAAAGAGTGGTGCAGTAGGCGTTTTTCAAGGAAGAAAATAAAAAGTTTTTCGCCCTCGCGCTGAAGAGAGCTAGTCCATTGGCTCTGCGAGAAAGAAGAGGGGAAGGGGGAAGAAGTCCACGTGTGTGTGCTCTCACATGTGCTTGCGCGGGCGCGCGCGTCTGTGTGCGTGTGTAGTAAAGTTGGTCGATAAGTTCTTTAGTAAGGTAGAGCGGCTTTGGGACGATAAGGGGGAGGGGGAGCGAGGTGGCCCGATGAAGCGAGAGCGCGCGATCTCAATCGACTGCGGAGGAAGTCAATTTTTACGAGGCAATCACTGCAGCTTTCAGTCGCTGCCTGCTATACCCGCGCACGTCGCCAATACCCGAGAGAAAGAGAGAGAGCCGCCTTTAACCCGCTCTCCAGCGTTTTAGCCCGCCCGCGCATGGGCAACGTCCTCTCGAGCTATGGGTACATATCAGGGAGGGCAGGGGATACGCGTGATACTCTATCGAGTCGGGGGGTTTATTTTTACAACTGCTCGACACACACAGAGAGCGTGTCTTAAAAAAAACGCACGCGTCGACTCATAAGCGCGCCTTCTCGCGATTCTACATCCATCATTCTCCGAGTCCTAAGTTAAGGCTTAAAGGGCCGGGGCAAGGGAAGTAGTCTAGCAACAGCCCGAATAGTTGTAGCCCAACGCTCCGCGGACTTTATCCGCGAGAGCGCGTGGCCGGCCGGAGGAGAGCGGCAACTGAGCTTCTTCCTTCGAGGGCTTTCAGACTCGCCCTCGCCGAGGCCCCGGGCCATGTACTTCCCCCCTCGAGGAAGCGCGAAACTGTATATAGCCCCGGTGTACTGCACTTTCCCCTTGGCTCGCCAACAGCACTTTCTCTTGAAACTCCTCCCCCCCCTGCTGGGGCGGCCTCTTACTCGCCAAAGCTCGTTCGGCCCTTGTTTCCTCTCTCTGCCTCCTATACTCATTTACTTGCTGTGCTGCGCTAGCTTGCGAGCTCGCTGGACCTTGAACGCCGGGCACAGTTTTCCAAAACATCAGGCTCGAGCTCCCCTGCGCTCATTTCTTTCTCTCTTCCTTGTTCTTTTCTTTACTTGCTCAATCATCGAATTAGACGAAGAATCGTAAAGCGCGAGACGTATAACGTCAGCGATCTAATATTTTAAACCTATACGCCTGCATACGATTCAAACTGGTTTATCTTTGAGAAACTTATTGAATTGTTGAAATAATCTTGACGTGAAATTTTGAATTTGCCGGAATTTCACGCGAGAATTCTGAGGGTTATTTTCAAGCTGAGAAGATATACGTGGCAGGGAGGAGGGGCACGAGAGTTAGTGCTAAAACAAGGGCCGAAAATTCAAGCTCGCAGGGTCTGGCGAGCGTGCTCTAGTTGAAAATACGCCGGGCATCCCGAGCTCGCGCTATCCCCCCTCGTCCGCTAATTGTAACGGACGTAAACGGGCAGGATGGCAAGATGCAGGTGCTGCGCGCGCGCGCGCGGTCCTGTTCCCATCCAGCACAGCCTCGGTCCGCGCCAGGTAGTGGTACACGCCGGCCGCGATAATGAGACATATGGCCTCGAGTCCAGAAGCAGCCGGACCTGAGTAATAGATTCGCATTATGCCGCTGCTGCTGTAGTGTCGGGGAGACACCAACCAGGGGTAGAGTCACAGAGAGAGAGAGAGAGAGGGAGGGGGTAGTTAGTTCTCTCTGGACCACGTGACGTATTGCACTTAGGCTTGTCGTGTGCTCGGGACGACACGGGCGTGTATACCTGGGCCGTTCGTTCATTTGGCCCTGGTCATGGTTAATTTAATGCCTTCTCTGCGAGAGCGCCCGAGCGAAAGCACGGAGAGCCTCCGGGATAAGCGAAAGATATTGCCGGGAGGGGCTTCTTTGTTCGTTAACCTTGCGAAATCTCAAAATCGTTTTGGTTTCATGCACGCGCTCGACTGGCAATGTTTGGTAAAAGCAGGCTAGTACAATAATACGATTTATCGTCAATTATCAATAGGTACATTCGATTAATATCGCTAAACATAAAAAAAAAACAAGCACATCAGGATTTTATAAGAAAAAAGAAAAAAAGCGTTTAAGATTGGCAAAGGAAAGTGTCTGGCATTAAGAATAAACTCGCGTCGGGAGCGTAGGAGGCAGGCGCTAGAGAATTGTTTGAAAAGCTTTCAACAGCTCTGATTCAGTGGAATTTCGGTGACAGTTGTACGCTGAGAAAAATAAAATCTCGTCGCGGGCGCGTTGGCCCCGTCTGTGGCTGTGTGCGCGAGAGGCCGAAAGAGAGAGAGAGAGAGAGAGAGAGAGAGAGACGCTTGCGCCGGTAACAAATGCGCTTTAAATCCGAGCCGCGTGACTTGCCCTCATACTCTTCGACACATTCTGGACAGGTGGGGAGGTGAGCAGGAGGAAAAGAGAGAAGTGTAGTTGTGTGTAAGGTGCAAAGTATAGAGGTAGAGGTCGAGCTGGCGGTCTCGGAGTAGAGAGGGGTAGCGGGGGAGAAAGGCTGGGGGTGTTGCGCGAAGCAGTCGGAAAATTCTTTGCGACGCCCTCTCTCTCTCGCTCCCTCTCGTTGGGATTTTCCGCGGGAGAAGAAGCGCGACGGAAAGGCCGTTAGTGCGCCGCCGGCGTCTATCTGGCGGGTAATAATGTTACTCTCGACTCGCGGAGTGTGGCCTTGTCGTCTGCACGTCCGCGCGTACCGCAGCAGCCCCCGCTACCCAGTCTCTCTCTCAGGCTTTCTCAGCTGCTCTCTCTCTCTAGCGCGCACCTCCTTTTTTCCATTATTCGCGTCCGCCGGCACGGCTCGTCTCAGGATTCCGCAAACAGGATTCCAGCTCCACCCCTTTTAGCATTCTCCGACGAGCCGGCAAACGGGATTGCCCCAGGAATGCCGGATGCAACGGTAGAAAGTTGACGCGGGAAAAATCGAGCCCTCTCTCGCTCTCTCTCTCTCCTCAGCGTCACCTTGTTTAGCTCTGACGCTCTCTGTATATACACACACATATATATATATATATACAGCTCGAATTTCTACGAGGCCCTTTATACACTACTACTGCTGCATCTGTTGTCCCCATCCCTAACCCTAAAATCTCAGCTTGTTTTTCCGCAGAAATAAAAACAAGCTATCGATCGATTTTAAAGAAAACTTCCAGACTTTTTTACAGAAATATTACATCATATTTCTTTATTCCTCATATACATACATATAAATATTTGGTAATACTGAAATACGATATAATACGATGCAAAATGAACCCTTCCATTGTTTTGATACTGCCATTGTTCAAACCTCTACCCCTACATTAAAATTATAAGCCTGGTAAATCGCGGCGAAAAAATAATAAAGGCTCGGTGGCCGTCGTACAACGACTCAAATGACTCTCACGGTGTGTGAACTTCAACGAGCAAGTTGACTCAACGTAAATCTTTGCAGAAAACATCAGTAACGCCGCTGGATTCATCACCTACCTGTCAAGTAAGTCCTTGCAATTGCAAAACTGTAAGGAGTGTGTATTATTCGTTATTATTCTATTGTTCTTCATAATCATAAAAATAATTAATATATCATTAATATACATGTAAGCAGATATTATGTTATTTTATTAATTTATGTATACAAATATTATAATGTTACATACAATTTGATATAGCATATTTTACAATGATTTATTGGATATAGCTAGTAAATGCAATCGTTTCTAAAATAGGACGTACTATTACAGGTTATTACAGTAATTTAAAAAAGACGAATACTTCAAACGAGTCTTTAGCAGAACTCTAAATAATGTAAAAATAAGAGTTCTATTAAAGACGTCGAGTTGCTTAAACTTGACGCCCTCGAGAGGCAGACTATATACAAAAGAAAAACATAAAAACAGAGACTCCGCATAGTCAATGCTGGAACGGTATAGCCGTAGCCGTTGCAACAGCAGTAACCCAGTGAGCATTTTGCTCAGGCAAGACCAACACGAAGCGGAGCCATAGGGAAAAAGAGAGCAGCTCTCACCGTCGACTGACAGTAGTCTGCCAGCTGACCCGTTTGACCCCATCCCCCTCACCCGTCAAATCGAAGCCGAAATCGTGGGCCCTGATATTTTGTCGAGGCGCTCGCAGAGTAGTTGGCAGCGTCCCGAGCCATATACGAGCTTACAGCCGGGGCTCTATACGCTCAATTTCAGGTTGGCAGTGGTCCCCCCCCCCCACCACCACCCGACGAGAGTCGGCGCCGGCTGGTCGCCCATCTGAATTTTAAATCCGCTAATGTGTATTTTTGCTCGCTCCCTTATCGCCGGGCCGCCACCACCACCACCACCACCGCTGGCGCCTGGTGTCATTGCATTGACTTTCAAATTTTTCCTCCTCCCTGGGCAAGCGAGCTCAAGCCTAAACTGTCCGCGTGGCTCGCTCTCTGCTGCCTCACTCTATCCCCCAACACCTACGCGATTGAACTTGTTGTTGTTGTTGCTGGCGCTGCTCTGTTGTTCCGCGGGGGTCACAAGAGTTTACTCCGGGTTCGGGGAGGAGGGGGGTGAGCTGCTACTTTGGCCAGACAGCTTCAGCTTTTATTTATAAGGCCTCTCGCCGCCGCCAAGCTCAGCCGTAGAGCATCGAAATCAAGCGCCTCTTTTGTACGATTGATCGGCTTTGGTGCTCCGGGCCACTCGATCGGCCCGCATCTCGAGCATTTGGCCACTGTCCGCGTGTACCCACGTGCGCGCGTTCATAACCGACACTCGTTTATTTCGATAACGTCAATCTGACGCTCTCTTGTACGACTCGCGAATCGACGCGTATAGCGGCTCTTACTTAGCAAACATTGGCGGCTCGTCGAATAGAACTATATTTGTCGCGTGACTCGTGCGCGAACGTGTCCATAAACGAAGATTAAAAAAAAAGAATTCCCAAAAAGTTCAAACGAAATACAATCGTATTTACAGGCGCCGTAACTCGAACTGTTTTTATTAGATTTGATTTGCAGGCAGGTGAGCATCAAGCGAAAAACAAAACAATAATACACAGCCGAACGCGGCGCACAAGCCGAGAGAGAGAGAGAGTAAAAAAGTCACGGGGTAGCGAGGGTTGGAGTGTGATGGAAAGGGGATAGAGCGAGAGGAAGAGGTATATAGCGAAAAGCCGGAGGGGCGGGGTCGAAAAGCGCGCATCCAATTTCCCAGTTGCGGCGCGCAGCGGCGAGGGGGGGGGGGGGCTAAGAACGCTCGGCCGAAATCAAATCGCGCGTCGCCTAGTCGGCCCAGCCGTCCATTATCCGCCTGGCTCCGGTTACACGCTCGAGCCTGCCTCTCTCTCTCTCTCTCTTTTCCCTCATTTACAAATGAAAATGCAGCCTGCTAGGAGCGCGCGCTCTCGCGCACTTTTTTACTTTCCGCGTCTGCTGCGCGCGCGGCTTTTTCTTCGTTTCCTCCCTCTTTCTCTCTCTCTCCTCTTTCTTCTTTTGCTGCAGCAGCGTCGCCTCAGTTTCGCGTCCTAAAAGCCCTTTGTTCCGGATAACAACACGCGCGCACGAACGCGCTATACCCTCGCCTAGGCCTGTCCAAAAGCTCAAGAACTGCCAGACTTGTTTCGGACTGGAAAAGCTCGCGCGAGAGAGGAACGATTTTCGAGCTGCCGCTTCCTCTCTATCTCTCTTCTCCCTCCTCTTTCTTTTTTTTTCCTTTACATATCCAACGTTGCTCTTGGATGCGTCAAGCATTTATCCATGTATAATTTTGCTTGGTTATGCAAAATCGTTGTTTAGAAGATAATTATGCTCCTCTTGCATGATATCAGTTTGTACGTAATTTCGTGCTTTCGCGTGTAATAAACTAAATATATAAATTTTATTGCAAATTATTTGAAAATAATTTAGGATGTAGCACCGCATTTCGTAACTACCGAAGAATTCCGCTTTATCCAACTCCGTCAATTTTATCATCGAAACAAGGACGAAAGACCAGAAACGCGACGCGTAAAAGCACGAAATTCCCTTCATCCTCTTCGAAACGTCAACGCAACGAAAGTCTATAATAAAAAAAAAATCGAGGCTCTAATTTATCCCGAAAGCGCATTTCAGGATAATTAATTGTCATCAGTTTCGAAAATTCGCCGTTACACGACGGTGCTCGGAACTTTTGACAAAAGAGAGAGAGAGAGAGAGAGAGAGAGAGAGGGGAATATAAAGTGCAGCGCCGTAGAGAGCAAGGATAATGCTGTGTAATTAACAAGTTTAAAACACTAAGTACTAAGCGCAAACATGAAGCCTGGAGATACGATGAAGATGAAGGCTCAAGCCTATCTTTAGTCTCCTCGCCCTTCTAATGATGGCCCATGTAATTTTCAGACTATTACATCCTCTACCAGCCGGTGCGTCCTGCTCCCTCTAGCTGAGCTTGCGACTATATAATTATCGGCCTGTAATATAAAAATAATCGCGGAACCATACGAAATGCTCGTGTGTCCGCTTTAGTTGATTTTTTTATACTTTCTCTCGTTCTCAAGATTATCGGTCGAGAACGTATTTGGGACTCGCGATTTCGATAAGTGGCCTAGTTGCCGCGAAGAATCAGAATTATTAGCTTTTCTTTTGCCTAACAAGCTATACATAGGCTTAATGAGTCTCGCAGCGCGCCAGCGTATACAGAGATAGAACTCCTTCTCGAATTCCCTCCTCCCCCCCGGGGGGTGGGAGGTGCGTTAGTAGAGCGGAACAAGGGCGGGATGGGTGGAGGGGAGAACGTTGAGCCGTCGTGGCGCGTATACCGCAAGAGAGAGGGAGCGCGGCGTGCGTCTGGCTATACCGAGACTGAACCTACTTATTTAGAATATCGGCGGCATACATCTGCATAAATTTGGCCCAGGCTCGCACCGGCATTCCATACGGTTGTACTGCAAAAGAGGGAGAAAGAGAGACAGAGAGAGAGAGAGAGAGAAGTTGTCGTAGACGAAGCATAGGTAGGACGGGTTCTCGAGAGAGGGAAGGCGCGGCGGTGGTATTATGCAGCGATGGCCCGAGTGGCGGAACAGACTTGCTGGCGGGCGGGCCGGGGGGAGGCTCTGGTACAACTTCCGCAGTCTCATTCACTGCCACAATTACTGTCTTCGCCGAGGTGGAGGAGGAGCAGGAGGGGATGCGAGCGGCAATCCGTTCGCGGAGCCTCTGCTGCTGCTGCTGCCCAGAGAAATCTAATGGTATGATTAACTGGAAAACTTTCGTTATCTCGATCCGGAGTCGCGATGGCGCCCAGCCAAAACAATCTTTTTCCGAGACTCTTCTCCGCCCCGGCTTGACTATATACCGGGGCGCTCGAGGGCGAGCTCCTCTCGGCAGCGCTCGCTTTTTTCTCCGGGGCGCACTTGTTTTACGCCGCGTCTCGATTTGCTTCCTCGGCACCCTTTTCCTCTGCTCCCCCCCCCCCGGCCGCGCAGCCTCTTTTTCTCTCGTCTCTACTGCGCCTCGTCACTTTTCTTTTTCTCCCGGCAGCCACCGCCGCCTTCCGGTTTCTCGTTTTCCAGAGCTGCCCAGCCCCGGCATTTGGCCCTCCCTTCTCCTCCCCCCCACACTTATTCCCTTTCCTCTGCCCTTACCCGGGTATTGCGGGGAATATTTAATGAAAAGAGCTTCTCGGCCGAGTCGTTTTTCTTCCGCTCCGCGGCGAGAATTTCAATCTCGCCCTGCGCGCTTGGCGCAAGCCTGCGCTGCCTCGGAGAAAAGAATTCTCATTAAGCGTATATATGTTTCGTCTGCGCTCATCGATGTAAATGTTATAGCCGAGTTATCGTTTTTAATTAGAATAAATTTCCCCCCTGGAAATTCGAGTGGTGCAAAAGAACCGCTGCTACTGCACGACCACTGAGCTTTTCCCCCAACTAACCTACTATACAACCCCTTTTTTTTATCTCCACCTCCCATTGCTAGTGCTGGACTACCGCTGGCTCATAACGAAAGCTGGACGGGAAACGAAGCGTGACCGCCGAGAGGGCCAGCTTGACTGGACTCGATCGACGGGGGAGGGGCACTCGGAAATGTTGGGCCGGGGCCTCCGGGGCTGAGCCGGCTTGCAGAGCCGGATTGAAATACATATTCAAATTGAATTATTCGCCCTGGCGGGCGCACTGATTCGAGATCATCGGACAGATTCCACCCACCTCCACAGCCCCCTCATCCTCACTCGGGAACAAATCACTCTGTTCGGCTTCTCAATTCTCTCTCTCGCTCATACTCACTCCGTCTCTCTCACGAATACTGCTTGTGCCCGATACTATATAAGCCAGCCTCGAGCAGCAACAGCAGTAGCTCGGCGCCAGTAGAGAAGCCAAGTAGCGTAACGATGAAAATCCGAACTGGCGCTATGCATGCGATGCATCATCGAAAGGCCCCTCTCTATTCCGTCTATACTTTCGCCTTGTCCTTCCTGCCCTATACCTACTCCTAGCCACTTACATTCCGAATCGGAACTCCCGATGACATCGCCAAGGCGGATTATTTCTCTGGTTTCATTTGCATCGATATCACGAAGACACTATTCTGAAAACCATTATTATTTATAAAAGGGATTTCGATCATAAATTGATCTATTCATTAAAAAAGCATTGCTTTTGATACGTGCGTATTCGTGTGTTTAAATGTGTATCGGCAATTAATATTTCATCGATATTCGCGGAGAATGCAGGTAATGCAGCTGTTTAATAACTCTCCTAGATTACCGGTACGTGTCCAACACAATCGAATCAATCATTATAAATGTTGTAAACGAATATCTCATGAATTTCTCCCTATTCCATTTCTCAACGAGACTTCGTATTTCTGGCTTTGCTAAAATTTAAATTATTGAATTTTACTTTGCGGAAAGTTCTAAAATATATATGTATATAAAGCCGCCCCTCGGTGGTGGCTGTGCAGCACGGAATCGAATGAAATTTATTCGGAATCTAATTTGAATGGCGATCGATAGTCTTTATTTATTTGCCGAATTAATTCCAAGTACGAAGAGTCCGAGCTCTCAATTTTGACTCGTTATTTGCTCGACTATTCCATTAACCGCACTAGCGGCTGGTGGGTAGGAGTAAAGTCTCCACGTCCAGCTGACACGTGCAGAGTAATGTCGCTGTTTCTTGCCGAAGTGACACTTCTTTAAGATTCCCGAGAGCATGTATAATTCGACTTGAATCATCAAGTCAATGTTCCATGCTATTCAAAGCTCCTACTAACTAAAGCTAGTGTGTTTCCATTGAATAAAAATTTTAATTAATTAAAAAACAAAGCCATCGTCATCCTTTTTTTTTTAAATTTAACACTCGCTTTTTTACAATATATTTTTCCAGTTCTAGTCGTTTCTTTAATTCGTCTTTTGCAATTTATTTGTCAGATTGACAAATAGATTGCAAATCGCTGTATATAAGACGTCGCGAGATATACCCCATATCGATCGACTGGCGGAAGTGAAGATTAAGAAACGAATCGGGAAATTGATAAGAGAGCCGTTGTATCGCAATAAATACCGGGGAGGGTAGGGGACGTATAACGAGCAGGGACGCAGAGAGTGAGAGAGAGAGAGAGACAAAACAAGTGAATCAATCGCTTTCTCCCCGCGTTTTCCCTCCCCTTTTGCAATACTGCAATTTCCGATCCCGGGAGTCGCGCGCGCTCGCTCGATACAGAAATAAAGCGCACACTGCGCGGTACTGAGTATCAGCTGAGTAAAGCGTGTCCCAGAGAGAGAGAGAGAGAGAGAGAGAGAGAGAGGGAGGATGGGGAGAATCAGGGTGGCTGGAATGACTGGGATAGGAGCGGCTGCGACTAGGGAGCGAGAGCGCAGGGAAGAGCTGGGTTGGCCGAAAAAGAGAGCCGGTGCGCGCTGATTGCAAGCGCTCCCAACGCGCGCTTCCTCTATGATGCTCTCCGGCCGGGGCTGCATAACAAACCGATTGAAACTACGAGCGAGAGCGAGTGCGAGCTCGAAACGCGCGAGTTTATCATAAATAATTGCTCGAACCTTATTCGCATTTTAACGTTCGACGCCGATACGTGAGCTCTCGGCGCTTCATACGCTTCGGCACCGCTCTCTCTCTCTCCGCGGCACCGGCCGGCGCGGTATGTAAATGTGGCCGACAGACCGAGCTCGCGCGCGCGTTCGGCCCTGCGTTCATTGGCTCTCCTCTTTGCCCGCGATGGATTCGAGCGATTCCCTTGCTGGCGGCAGCCTACCTCCGCGCTCCCCCTCCGCTTCCTCCAGCCTCCAGGACAAATATTAATTTAATTTAATTTAAATGAGCTCGATCTCCTGTCGGCAGGCTAGTCCTCGCTTTCGATGTTTACCCAGCCCCACCCCCTTCACCCTCCCATCGGCCACCCATCACTCTCTGTATACGCGCTGCGCTCCCTTCCTCTTTTCTCATCGATACCAGGCACCAGCCACCTCCCTAACTCCCCCGCGACTACCCCATCCTCTCAACGCTCTGCCGTATATTCGTTGCCCTCAGACTGGTTCCGTGACGATTCTACCTTCACCCAGCGAGTGCCATTTATTTTTCATGCTTTTCGTATTTTTCGCGAGCTGTACCATTTTGTATCTTTTTAATACTTGAAAATGTCTTCTTGGGATTTATTTATTCTTTTCCATTTAGATCCCGTCTCGAGTCATTGCAAAATTTCTACTGTCTTAAAATGTTTCATCTAATTATTCATTAATCTCTGACTGCGCAGTTGTCGATTATTCATTATTCACAATTAATTCAACGATTTTCTCTCGCATAAAAAATTTTTCCTAATCAATGATATATTTTCCATGAAATACGTGACTTTAAAAAAGACCTTTTGTATTTAAACTACCTATTTAACTTACAGTCAATTACATTATTTGATAGTCTTTAATTATCAACTGCAATTCGAGAGTTTTACCATTTTTAACTCAAAAATACTACTTCGAATTCGTATCAAATGTCAATCCTATCGTTTCCCTGATCACTTGAAGCTATATTATTATTCTAGCCGTTTGACCCACGCCTCGTAAAAGCTTATGTCTATATTATAAAAAAATGAAAAGTCTAACGAACGTTTGACTAAATTAATATCTCATTGTCAAAAAATGGTTGTCTGATAAAAACAGTTAAATAAAACTGTCTTTACTTTTATAAAATTTAAAAAAAAAACCCTACAAAAGGAGGGATGGCTTTGCCTTGTTGTTGATTAATTAACAAAAATAAAAGTCCGACTGAACAATTCTCAGAGGACGAGATAATTCCGTCAGAGGTTAAAAAGTGGAAGTAAAAAATAAATTGGACGACTTTTTCTTATTGTTTCAACAAAATACTTTAAATTTTTACCTAATTGTTGGCGCTGTGCAAGGCGACCGCTAGCTGCATACTTTGTTTATTAGCTTCGTCAACCCATTTCTTTTTTCTTCTTCACGCGCTTATTAAATTCGTAGAAAGGAAAAATAGAAAGCGTCAAGCAAACGAATAATTAAATGATAAAATGAATGAGTATGCACCCATCGTCTTGTAATTTAAATAGCTAATAAAACGTAAAAGAGAAAATCAACGCGAGCTATCGAGTTTTAAAGTAGAATTTGGATACGTGTCAATAAAGGGGTAATAAAATTGCACTCTCGCACTTTGGGCTCAATTATCGAGCTCTGATGTGTTTCGAGTGGGCGCGCAGAGTGACTAACAGCAGGCTCAAATACACGAGCTTCAGCTGCCAGGGAATCAATGCGAGCCCTCCCCCGACAATATGAGCGTAATGTGAAGGTGAGCATTTAACCCATTGACCGATTGGCGTTTTAGTCGGGCCATTGACAACGACGCCAGCACCCGTTTTCCTTTGACTTGCATTTGCATTGCCCGAACACACTCCCCACAAGAGAATATGGCGGCCCTGTGAGCCACTGCACTCGCGTTAATGCACAGCAACTATTGCCAATGGCTTACGAATCGCAACTTCCTCTCGACTAACGAAAGCCGTCGTTTTCTGTTCTTTAGTTTACTCGTCGATAAAAAAATAATAATTTATTTGAATTTACGCAAAATCGCGTAATCATTTCTTTGTTATCATTTGTTTTTTTTTAACTACTAAGTATAACGCGTATATTATAAATCGCGCATAAACTGAGCTTGTATTCGCAAAGATTTTATCTTTTATCTTGTATTCCTGCCATAAATCTTTTACTGTCACAATATCTTGAGAGACTTTTTATGTAAAAATATACGCGCACCTTCATCGAAGCATAAAAAACTGCTGCTATTTTATGCGACTTTTTAAAATCTTGAGTCAATGTTTATTTTAGATTGTGATTCGTCGTAAAACCTAATTTCACAACGAATTATACCAATTTCAGTATTGATTTATAATAAAATTTAGAGCTTACGAAGAATGTATTGAAGATATTCACAATCGATCTAAACTCGTTTTGAGAGTGGTATTTTGAAAATTTATAAATTATCATTATGCATGCCGCGCCCAAATTAAGTTACTTCGACGCTCGACTCTTGTATTCTAATTAATACAACATTGCATTCTGTTCGGAAACAATAATTAAATTTTGATTTTAATTTATTCTTCCTACATTTGTAAAATATTTTCTCTCCTCTGGCGAGAAACTTGATTGTTTTTATGAATATAAAAGAAAATAAGAATTATAATTAGCCCCACTTGAAATGTTATATCATTATCTTAATTACAAATTGAATTTTATGGTTTGAATTTCTGATTAAAATGTATTAATTATTAATGAAGAAAAATTACAATAATTAATATAAAATTATATAATATTGATATTTTGTATAAAACTTTGATACAGTTAAATAAAAATTGTTCTTCCTTTGTCTGTCAACAGGTCCGCCGAGGTTCTTGGTGAAGCCTCAATCTCAAACTGTCAAAGCCGGCGGTACAGCGAGCTTCTTCTGCAGTGCATCGGGCTCACCAGCTCCGCAAATACATTGGCGCAAGAATGGCAGAAAAATTAGTAAGCGTGAGTAGAAAGCTTTTTTAGTTGCCATTTACCGGATTTTCGTTTCCTCTTTTTTTTTTTTTTTAATGTCATATAGCCTTGTGTCGCATTGCAATAAAACGGAACTGCTTAAAATATTGCCTCAAAAAATATACCCAATAGCGTCGGGAAATGAATGAAATCAATTAATAAAAATTAGCATCGGTAAAAAAAGTAAATTGAAGTGAAGCTCGAACTAATCGGTCACGCTTGGAATAAATTAAGTGTGGCGGTTTCTCATTTCGCCGTAAAAGATTTAACGGAAAAAGAAGAAAATAAAAACATAAAAAAAAAGAAAAATAATAAAAAAAGAAACAGAAAGACAAAGAGCAATCGCTTGGGCTAAAATAGAAGGGAAGGGAAACAATCCAATAACTAGTTCACTGCGCCAGGCCAGCGCCGAACAGCAGCAGCAGTGGCAGGAGCAGTAGCACGAGCTATCAGGAGGAGAGAGAGAAAAAAGGAGTATCTTTTTAAAGCGTAAAATGCGCCTAGGGCACGGTATCGAAGAGACGTGCAAAAAAGGAACATTTTTTTTTAAGCATATAAAAGTTTAACGACCTTTCTGGCCCGCTCTTTCCTCTCCTATCTGCGTCGGGCTCTCTCTCTCTCTCCCTCGGCCGCGAGCTTTAATTTAGCGGCACCGTTATCTCGCTTCATTCCGCGCTGTAAAAAAGCTTGCGGCAAAAAGTCCATCTCTCGGGGGTGAGAGAGAGAGAGGGAAGTTCGGGCGCACCGGGCCGATGCGCACATTAACGAGTTAAGGCATTACTAAAGTGCGCGAAAGTGCGTCGCTCGTCTTTGAGCTACTCCTGCTGCTGCCTTTCGAAAATAATCCGTTGTATGGTAGCGGCATCGATAAATTATTCGCTCAATTTCTCCCAAACTGCCGAAATCCTTTTATCCATTGGCCTCGAGATGTCGGTCAACCGCGCACAAATAGCGTTTAATATTCAAACGTTTAAATTTAGAATTATTTACACGGTTTAAAAGCCCAAAAATATTTCGCTGATAAACGTAGCTTTGATTTACAATGATTTCGTGTGTCGTAGCTTAAATTTTTTTTTTATTATTAATTTGTATTTGATCAGGTGAGCGGGATTTAAACGATTAAAATAATTTTGAATGCACAGCAGTTTGTCTATAGGATCATAATTATTAAAAAATTCACGAAAGTAATAAAAAAAAGAAGGAAAAAAAGTAAAGAAAAACTGGCCGGTTAATAACCGAAAAAATCTTTATTTTACAATTTGCATTTAACGAAAAGCCAACGGCTAAAGCGAAATGCAAAGCTTTTAAAATGATAATTTAATGTTGAACAAAGGTACATCGTGCGAAACCTTATTCTCTCGTTGGATAACAAAGGTGCTCGGGAGAGCTTTAAAGCAGACATCGTTAAAGTGGATCAGTGTATTTGCCAATTAAAGGGTTAAACAGACCGTTAGGATTACCGAGGCCAACATCCGTCTAAAAATGAAGCGAGTTAAATTGGCACTTGCGCGCGCGCCCTTACTTCTTTTTTACTCTATTCATAATAATGCCGATATTTGCAAAGATGTACAAGCGCGGCTCTGGCGAAAAATTATTATTAAAATCATACTATATTTCTTCTTTCTCCACCAACAATTATCTTCAACATTTTTTTTTATATATATAGAAAAATAAGGACCTATTTTATTTGTTTATTTAACCGTTAACGCATCCAGCAGATAATAGATATATGGCGATACTTCTCAATTGCTTTTTCTTTATCGAAGCTATAACAAAGCACAAGAACAGGTGGCTGCATTTTGACAAGGGGCCATGCTTAGAAAGCGAGTCTTTCAGCGCACACAAACGTCGCAGGTGACAAAGCGATTTAATTAACGCTCGCTTCTTTTTCACAGAGTCGCAGTCGCGGTTTTTCGTTCATCAATACGGGAACGGCACCCTGCTACGAATATCTCCGGTCAAGTCGGCGCGCGACAACATCGAGTACGAGTGCTTCGTGGAGAATGGAGTCGGCGATGCAGTCTCCGCGACTGCCACTCTCAAGGTTTACGATGGTAAGTTCCGACGTCTTTTTACCGCATATATTTTACAATCGATAACAAATAAACGAATCATATCGACTATCACATCGACTATAAAATTTTATTGTCACGGAATAACGGGAAAGAGAAGGTAAGTTTGGCAAGATTAAAATCTTTTCCTTTGAAAAACCGACTTTTGTTGCGTTACTTCAACGCAAGCTACGACGATGCTACACTACGCGCTTTATAACTTAAAAGCATCGTTAGAATCGAGTTTTCGACTTGTCTTCATTATCTCTCTCAAGCTGATCATAGAATTCAAATTGTTGGGTGTATAAATATAGTCGAAATATTTAAGCAGCAAGCGAAAGATGAGAGAGAAGAGAGAGAGAGAGAGAACGATTAACTCGCTCGCGGCCGAGCTTGTAACGTCGCGGAGCGAAATTAAATACATCATTCTTGCCTTTGAACTTTAATGCCGGGAGAGAGCTCCGTTTTACGGGAGAGCGAGCATCTTAATGGCTCGAGGCTGCCCCTAGGCGCCGCCCCAACGGAAGGACGCTTAATGGGAAAGAAGCACGAGGCTCCTCTCTCTCTCTTGAGGCGGAGGCAGGAGTAAGAAGAGAAACTCGCGTTTCTCCCCCCTCCCATCTCTCTCCGGCTGGAGAAGGCCAAAACGGGCCCGAGAGTGCCGAGACTACTAGAACGAGGGAGGGGAGGGGGAGGCTTGGAAAAGGGGTAAAGGGCTAGCTCGGACTGAAATGGCTTAATCGGGAGCGCTTCCCTTGGCCAGCAGCAGCCGCGCGTAGACCAGAAAGACTCGTCGGCACACTCGCAGAGCGGATAGAGTGCTTTGAGATAACCGCCCAGGCTCTCCGGCCGCATCCAACCGGCCCATCTCTTTGCCCCTCGAAAAAGGCCGCTGTCTAAAAGAAGAAAAATAATATCGCTAATATCCTTTTACTCTCCTGTAGCTCGTCGTGTTTTTCGTTGGAAAATCTGGCCGGAGCGGAGTAAGTAATGTATACCTTTGGACACACACACACGTATACACGCGTGGTCAGCCTCTTGTACGATTATAATTACAGCGAACATTATAGGTCGCTGTTTTTTTCTTTATTTTTATTCATAAGTACGAGGTGTAAATATGAAAAAGTCATATAGGGAGCGACGAGGGCCCGGAGTTAGCTCGAAATCTGAAAACTATTTCGGAAAATCTTGAAACCGTGAGCGCTCGAGTCGTTACTACCTCCACGCTCCCCACCTCAGGCTGTACGCTATACCCTTATGGCGTATCAAGTTTATCCGCCTTACGCGGCTGGGCCGTTGAATCGTCCGTTACATCGGCGGCGTCGTATTCTTCTGCTTACGACCCTCTCGCGTCCCCTGGCATAGTATCCTACTTGGCTGATACTACTATTGCCGCTATTGCTTCTGCTGCTCCTACTACTTCTAGATGCTCCGAGCACTTTTCTTCTTTTTTTTTCTCAAACAATACCTTTCGTTATTCTATGTTTGCGGAATATATCCCGGGACGGTAGTCGACCGCTAGTGATGATGAAATTCAATCGTCGGGCATTCGAGCCTCTATCTACTTATGTCTGACCTGTGCCTGATGTGAATCACTTAATTTTTTTCAAGTCTTGTATTCATTTAACAGTCGTGTATTTTGTATAGAGTAATAATCATATTCAAATAATAATTCTTTAATAATTGTAATAGTTAATATTTGTATATACTACTTAGTTCTTCTAAATTTGACAACACTAATTTTTAAACCGCGACTTTAAAACAGAATGACCGAATGGAAGCTGAAAAGAGGCAAGATCTCACGAACAGTGATGCCAGATTCGGGACGCGGCTCCCGTTTCCCCTCCGCTCCTGTTCCCCCCACTCTACCGCCTTAGAAGCAGCAGCCCCTCCCCGCTCTCTCTG
>JAPYYQ010000934.1:0-44678 GCA_030522585.1 Anagyrus pseudococci
TTCCTAATTTTGTTACAAAAGATACAAAAATTGTATTTCAGATAAATATTATTGTTGAGAAAGCACACTGCTAAAGTAGTTAGCAGCGGTTTTTTTTTCGTCAGGCTGTTATTATTGTTACGTTAAAAAAAAGAAGAACGCGGCAACGTGCTGCACCGTTCGCTGCTGCGGTTAATCTCGTTTTGACTTGAAAGTAATCATCGTATTTTTATTACGCGTCGGCGTCGTTGTTGCTATTATTATTGTTACGAGCGCAATAGTCGTGAGTAGCAGCAGCAGTAGCGGCGGTAAGGGCGGCGACGGCGACGGCGGCGGCGGCGGTGGCATCAGCAACAGCAGAAAACAAATCGAGTTAGTTCACAGAGGCATGGCGTTGTAGAGGTCCAAATTGGGATGGTAGAAGAGTGCGGCGGGTGTTGCGTGGGCGGGATTGTGATGGGCGGCGGCTGCGGCCGCGGCCGCTGCTGCTGCGGCAGCCGCCGCCGCTGCCGCCGGCGCCTGCACGTGATTCAAGTTGAGGTTGAGGGGCGCGTGGGCGACATGGTGAGCATGGGCTGCCGTCGTAGTATTATGGTGGTTCAGTTGGTTAAGGTGGTTAAGGCTAAGGTGGTTACCTGTTGGATAGGGTAGTCCGAAGCTCGGGTAGCCGGAGTAGCCGCGGCCCGCCGCGTATGCCGCGTACGCCGCTGGGAAACCTGCGAACACACACAAGACAGAGATCCCTCGTTATATACTTCTCTCTCTTGCTCTCTTCGGCTTGAGATGTAATCTACTGTGTACTGTGCGATTATCAACCTCAATTTATCATGATTCTTTTTTAAATTACTGTATTAATTGTCTAGTTCAAAATTTAATAAAACTTTTATATTATTTAATGTACTTTCTAAATTGAATGTTGCTTTTTTTAAAGAACAAGTAAAATAATGATTGTAGCCAACTTACTTTCTGGTAATGCTCCCAGGGACCACATAAAATCTATAAGAGAAAAACAGATAAAAAGTCAATTAGTATCGAGTTTAAAGTTTTTAATGAAATACGGTATCGAATGCTCAATAATTTTTTTAATCATTGCAATTTCTTCAATGTTCATATACGAATTCATTTCATTTAAAAATTTAATCTTTTTTTCAACTTTTTTTTCTTTTTCATTAACTTATGAACATTTCTTTCACAAAATTTTATAAATTTTTAAACTTAAAAAATATTCATCAAATGTATATATTAAATGAAGCTTTTCAAAAAAAAACATGGCGACTTGTTCATTTTGTCAAAAATATTTTGTCGTTTCGAAAAAAAACAAAAAAATATAGAATATACTTGTGAAAAAACTCATGTGGGTTATTAAAGCGACTAGGTTAGAAAAACTTGTGATTTTTGACAAAAAAAAAATCATAAGTAAACTTAAAATAGGCAGAAAGAGAGAACGAAAGGAGAGAAATAGTGAAGACAGATGAGAAAACAGACAGATAGTGATAGAGTAGAGACAGAGTATAGAGAAAGTAAAAGATAGGCATCCATGAAATTTCATAATTTGACACTAATGTAAAGACCACACAACTAATAATTCGACTATTTCGCTCGACTAGCGTATCGACTAATTTCTTTATAAAATAGGTAACTAAAAGTAACTACACGCGGCCGATTATATAAAAATATTTATAGATATATATATATTTCAATCTACGACAAAAGAAACCTTCCTATTGTTCTAATGTTATTATAGCCTTAAGGTAGATTAGTTAATTATATAATTATCGGTTAGGTATATAATTTTCTATGCTTTCTAATACAGCTTATTAGATAGATTCACTATGGTTGGCAAATATTCCACTTTTACGATTTTAATCTATACTTCAAAAAAAGACTATACTAAAAATACATTAAAATCGTAAAATTTTTAAACGCACATACAATAAACACACCACTTTGGTGAAAAGCTGCAGTTTGCTTCGTCTCCGTTCTCACATCGTTGATGTACAAAGTATACAATAGACATATGCATCAATTCTAAAGTCGTGAAAAATATTATGCAAACTGTGAATACCTCGGAGGAGAGACATTTGCCAACCTTACTACGACATATACATTATTCGTTTATATAATTGACGATACAATATCGATTATAAAAATAAACACCGACCACAATTCTACACTACTTGTAGCTCATTAAAAAAACTATTCTAGATATAATAGTATCCGCGCACCGCTCTCAACTACGGTGCGCGCACGCAAATATTACTTTGTATTGAGCATTTTTTAATATGATAGATATATATATATAGTATTTCTATAATCAATGATATACACTGATACATATTTAATAGTATTAGTGATTTCGTACCTAAGATTTTCTACCGGGCTGGTAATCGATTACGTCAAGCACACAACGTCACTTTTTGGTTTTTCTCTTTATCCATTATCTGTATTTGAGAATGCGAGAGAGCAAGCGAATGGAACTGGCAATGAACAAACACTAGAGACTTCTTTTTTTTTCTTTTTCTTTTAAAATTATTTCGTTGATTCGTTTCTCATTGTTTTTTTTTCTTTGTTTCTTGCTCGAATAATCGTAATTTCTTTGCCATTAGTTAAAGTATATATGCGACGTGCTACTTTTTTGTCACTACGAGACAGACGTTTACGTGTTACGACAATACAGTGCCCAGTTCAAAACGGCGATCGATCAAAAAAACGTAACAGCATTAACACGACGCCGGTGTTTTATTTTTCAAAACGAATAAACCACAAATTCATGTTATAACAAACAAACGCGTAATCTCAATAAGCAAAAAAGAAAAGTTAGTCATATTGTAGTACGTAACGAGTACAAAACCGAAAGCTCATGTACGTAAGGTAAAAAAAGAGCGCCAAAAGCGATATAGCACACGACTATATTCTCCTCTGTTATTATTCGTTAAAAAACCCGGGCGGCTCGTCACTTGAGAATCTCAACGCGCGGGGGCCGAGAGAGAGTCATGGAAATCCTTTTAAATTTACATAGCCGCACTTTCTGACTCTACGTAATACGCGATGCACCAGGCTGCGTATGTGTGTGTGTTTGCATCGCGTCTCGCTCTTTCCACTCCCTCTGTACCGGGCAAATTCATCGCTTCTTCGCCTCGAGTTTCAATCGGGCCGAACTTTCCCAGCGCACGGCATTGAATACGCAAATTTCACGTAGGCGCGCGCGCGCGCGTGCCTCTACGCTCCGCGGCGCTTTGGTGGTACGTGTATATAGGGATATAGCCGCATTGTTCGGGCAGCCCTGTGAGTTTTCAGCCGGCGAAGCCTTGCGCGTCGGTCTATCTTTTGTTTATGCGCGTGTGGGCGCGTTTATAATATTGACAATTAATTAATCGAGCTTCAATAGATATGGATATTGCTACTGCGTTGGTGTTTACGGTATGAAATGATATACCAAAGACTTGGAAAAAAAGTTTAAAGTCGGCGAGGGGCGGAATAGGGTAGCGTTAATCCATATACGCGACTATAGCCCTCGGGCATGATGATAAAAGTTCGACGCGTGAGAATGAAAAAGAAGCTTTTGTACGTACCAGGTGTGTGTACTTGTGTGTACGTGTGCGAGGTTAAGCGGCTGCACGCGAAAATGGAACGAGCGAGGGGAGCGGAATTCGCGCGCATTTACATGCAGACACGCGCGCTTCCGGCAATTATACAACTACTATGTGTGTAGCGAGCTCTCGCTCGCTCGCGGCCTGGCGCATTTTCCGCCGGTGATTTTAATTGTCTCTCGGCTCACGCGCGCCAAATCAAAATCCGAGCCTCTCTGCCGACGCGACCGACGAGCAGAAAAAAAAAACGAAAATCCATCTGCAGCTTAGAGATTAAAACCAAAAAAGAACGAAAAAAAAAGAACAGATAAAAATCGATCCAAAAAGAAAGGAAACGATGAAACAAAAAAATTGTAAATAAACAAATGAAAACGTGATCCAAAAAAATCAAAATGAAATTCAAAAAAATTTGGCGGTGCTTTGATTTCTTCTTCTCCTTCAAAATTTTTTGTTTTGTTCATACAGAGTTAAATAACGAAAAAAACCTCATGGTTAAGTTCTACTTACGAAAACTGACAGTGTTGCGCCTCTCTTGGGGGCAAAGTACGTACTTTATTTTCTAGGACACACGTCTCACGCATTAATATTAAGTTGTAATGCTATGTAGCTTTAAGAAGTGTTAAATACTATGACAAGTAATAAGGTGGACAAGGTATTAGAGGTATAAATAAGGTTTACGTATAGTTATATGTATTTTAGTCTATACTTCTCAAAGGTATAATAATAATAATAATAAGAATAATAATAATGGTAATAATAATAATATACGTATACAACTATATAACGTAGATCTTTAAATAATAAATATGTATATATATATGTATGATAAATATATAGGTTTGATACAGCCGCTTTTTTATGTATTCCCTCTGGAAGAATTTTCGCCTGGTCAATTACACCAATTACGAGAGGAAAAATTGCGCTACTACTCGCTCGAATGTCTAATGGTGGAGGTAAGAGGGAAAAGGGTGGAAAAGGAAGAGGTAAGAGAGGGAGAGAGGAGAAATTAAAATCTCGAGAAGTAACTTCTCTGTCTTCGGGAGAGAAGGGTAATTGAAACTAAAGAAACCAAGATTTCCGAGCCAACTTTTAACGGGTCTTCTCTGATGAAGTTTACTGATTACTCGGTCGTTTGCGAAAACAAAAAAAAATAAGAGAGAAAAAGAGAGCGAAAGAAAAGGGGGAAGGGAAGGGGGGGGGGGAAAAAGGAAGGCAAGAGGAGAGCGGAACGAGAAGAAAATAAGGAGAGTAGTCCGTAGAAAAGAGAGAAAGAGAGCTATGACTTTTCGACCGAGTATTTACCTCGCAAACGAGCGCCTGCTCGTCCAAATCACTCAGCCACGGGGACCGGATTAATCAAGGAAAATATACGCGCGCGCGTCTGGCCAAAGAAAATAATGTCCCGGTAACCGACGACCGAGAGAGACGGAGTAGTAGCGCAGTTTCTTTTCAAACCGACCGACTCGGCCTTCTTCTCTTTTCCTTTCTCCGCGACTCCCGGAATTTCACGACTGCCCCCCCTTACCCCCACCCGCGCCTCGACAAAGAGACCAGGGGGTAGGAGAAGCAACGCGAGGGCAAGAAAATTTAATTGCGATAAGCGCGTCCAAAAGAGAGTGACACTTTTGCTCGGCGGGCTCTTTTGTCGTTTTCTTCCAGACGAGAAGTACCTAAGACATATTTCTAAAGCTAACGGCATTTATAGATTAAAACGACTCTCCTTCAAAAGAAATCTATGCTTTTTTTACTCTCTAGAAAAAATTCTCAATATTTAGGAACGTATTTACTCTTTACGCAAATAAATTAGATTATCGTCTAACTAAGCGGATCCTAGATCGCCTAGGTTTCTTAATTATTTATGGTTTTTTCTTATATGTATATAGAGATAGATATATATATTTTGATATACATTATTTTAAGTAACTAATTTGTTTTGTGTTTCTTGTGTGTATTACACTCAGAGAAATTAAGATTAATTTTTCGTTGCTATCTATTTCACTAAATTTTATACTAGATTATAAATTTTAAGGAACAATTAATAATATTCTTAGTGGAAAACGACCCCATGATCCTTATTTTTTTTCATACACTTTTAATTTTAGACAATTAATTGTTCGTACGAGATAAAAGTAACCACGAAAATGTTGCTTGAAAATTAGATGGAGTCACTTTTCACTAGGAAATCTACGCTCTAACAATTTTATGAAAAAATAAATTCTCTTGTCTCGTCAACAATTTTTGCACCAATTAGTGTGTGTTTCGAGCTACTCGTCAAAAATTCCATTACACAGTCGTATATTATTTTACTTTATATACTACGAGTAAAATATTAAACTCCTTTCTCGCTGTGTGTTTTTCAAAAGAAATTTACTTTTTTTTATTCTAGAAATGAATAAATCGTTCTCTGAGCGTATAGTGTGTTTGACAATTTTCTTTCTGCAACGAGAAATATTTTTTTTCGCGTTGTTGTTGTCATTGTTTCTGTTGTTTAAAAGTGACGTTTCTTTTTTGTGTACACGTATACGTATATAAATATAAATAAACCTAGCCTAAATATTTCGATGTACGTAGAGATAAAACTATTACAAAAAAAAGAAGCTATTGATAATATAATAATGATACTGATTTTATAAAATATATCGATATTAGTGTATAATATCAAACACTATCTGATTTTCATTAGACAGGTATAAAACAGTATTTTGGCGTCGTAAAGAACAAATATCTCTTTTTTTTCTTCGTTCATTTAAGTACATATATGCGTATATATAATATATAAATAATCATATCAAATCCAAACATTTGTTTCTCAATATACACGTATATATTTATATGTATATATATATTTTTATATATATTTGAATAAGAAAATTACGAGTCTTATATACATGTACGCATATACCTACATATAGACGTGTAATACACATATATGTATCTCAATGGCTTTAAATATACGTATACACATCCATATTATATGCGCGTATAAATGTGCATATGCATATGAATATGTATACTTCGTTTCGATAAATGTATATTAGAATACTGTTACTCCACCATATATATCCTTTTATAAGTTCCCCGTCAACGCTCTTATATATTATCTTCTTCGCAATAATTATTTTCTTTTTATTTTTGGCATTATGAAATTTCATGAAATTTTCGTATTATTATTAATACACAATGTGGTAGCGTAAAATTATTATTACAACTGCACGCGGGGCTACGCCTCACCAGACCCACCCGGCCGTCCTTGCCTGCTCCTGCTCGTGTACATCTGCGCAAATGGGCTTTTTAGAGCTCCCGTGAAAATCCTGCTTGCTCCCGAAAACATTTTTCGCGCTTGCCTTACCCCCTCCTCCTCCTCGATTCTACTGTCTTTGCCATTTGTCGCCGCCACCAGTTCTCCCACTACGAACTTATTTTTTATCTTTTATTCTCTTGTTTCCTTTTTTTCAACTAAACGCCTCCATTGTTCATCCGGTGCGAGTGCGGTGCATGCACGTGCTTTTTTGTTTTTTGGTTACGCGGAAATATTGAATTTTTACGGTAAATTTTGAAAAAGTATATTGAATTCGGCGGTCGAATGGGAAAAAATTCAATTTATTTTCAAACGATCCTCCGGCTTTTATTAATCCGCTGCCGTTGTACGGCCAACAGAACGAAAAAACAAGAAGCGCGAAAAATAATAGCGCAGGTGCCGCCGCAGCCTGCCTATATAGTTGGAATGTGTGCGTCTGTGATGGAGTGCAAATCTTTCGGTGCGCAAATCCAAAGGATATCTTGGCCTACGTCGCCAATAAGATAAACGAGACTTTTGTTTATTTGGGTCTCTCTCTTCTCTCTCGTGCGAAAATAAAGCTATATCCGGCTTACGTAGATATCGTAATTTACCTACTTGTTGCTATAGATCTCAACTAAACTAAGCTTTTAGAAATACGTCCGTATATTTTCGCGAGTGAGTCTTGTGCAAGACTTACAAAAATATGCATATAACGCAAAAGTATAGATATGACTTTATGCAATATGACTTTGCTGGATTTGGCTTTAAGAAGAGACTAGATTACGTTCGTCTGTTATTGGCAAAATTATATAATAGTACTTTATATTTTTATCATAAAGAAAATAGCGAATTATCCTATTCTAACAGCTGATAACTTGTTAAATTAAATTGTTATCTAAAAACAGGTTGTCTTGTACAAGTTTCGAATTTACTTGTCCGTAAGTTAGTAAATAAAAAATAAAACACACTTATCAAATAGTATTTGACTGCAAAAACGTACATCGATAAAATGAAACACGTCGCGATCGCTTCTAACCTTCCCTCGCATTTTAAAACTTCGACTGTATATGAATCAGGCCACACTGAACACTTTGTTATTGTCCCACTACATCGCGATTCTATCTACTAGGAATTTAACTACCAGTCTTTGTTTTTTTGATGTGTCGGATTTCACGTAATTTGTTTCTTTTTTATCATCTTTGACTACTTGGTTTGACTAATTGTATAAGAGTAGGCCTCATCGGTGTCTACATTATTAAACTATCGTTTTTTTTCTCTAACTACGCACGAGTCCATCTAATATTTGGCTTTATTGCTAATTCTCTTTTTAACCTGTCGCTACGATCACAATGTTCCTGAATCAAAAAATATCGAACAGTCTTTTCCTTTTCGAAAAATGATTTGGAAATTTCTTTAACTTTTACCCGAGTATAAATATCTAACTACGATATGATTGCACTTATCGATATGTCCATGTCATTGTCGTAATGATTTTTTAAAATTCAAATCCTTAATTTACTTGACTTTATAATAAGCTAGACTACTTTTTTTCCCTACAGTATAAGTGTAAATAAAAATTTGTACGTTAATTTTCATTTAGTCGTTTTTGGCACGTTATTCACTAAAAAACTGATCGTTCTATGTCTATACTATTCACGAGCTTGTCTACAACTACTATAAAGTGGCACGTTTTTGTTCAATAAATCACAAGAAATTGAATCGTTGTACAAAACTTGTTTACAAGGCTGCGAAAAGCGATTGATGATTACTTATTTTTTCGCCACGTTTTGTCGTGTAAGATAAATTAATTACTTAGCATTTTAATCTAACTACGATGACAATACTTTTTCAGATCAGTTATAGTTAATTTCTTATATCCACGGCTTCTGTATAAATAGATATTCATTATTATCTTATGAATTGCAATAATAGTAATTTGTATTATTTGAAAACTGAACGATATCGATAATAGTTAACGCCATTATAAATATATTTATATCGACAATAGTGCAAAGAAAATAAATTCCTAAAGCAAATTCGAAGTGCTGTGTAACCGTCCTTCGTTATATAAATATTTCGTGTCTTTCTTTTTGCATAATAAATGATACTCGACTTCGATTTCCTTGTAAAGTCCACGTAATCAATTATTCAGTATTTAACCGTTAATGGCAAGCTTAAAATAAAGCATTACGTACTTTCCATCTATATTTATGTGTTACCTAAACACTACCAAGAATCATTAAAATAACAGATATAAACTAAATGTAAACTAGTCACGATATACCCTACTCTAACTTCAAAGGACAACTGGATCAATAGAAAAAAAAGAAGAAAAAAAAATGAATTACAAGGAGACTACAAGCCCCGTTCACTGGGGCCTCGACAGTTGAGTAAGTATAGTCGTCGGTCATAGCCCGATGGTAGGCCCCAGCGGATGATAGACGGCGCCTACATCGAGGCCCTGGACACCGAGGAGGTCGCTCATGGAGTAGGTGAGACTGGCGGCCCTGGACGCGGCGGCCGCAGCGGCGGCGCCCGGATGGGGCCGATAGGCCGCCGCTGCCGCGGCCGCGGCTAGGGCCCGTTTCACGTCGTAGACGGCCTGGGTGGCGGCGGCGGCCGCCGGGGCATTGGCCGCCGCCGCTGCGGCAGCCGCGGCCGCGGCGTACTGGTAGCTGGCCGCTGCAGCGGCGGCGGCGGAGGCCGAGGGGGCAGGCGACGGCTGGGCCGTGCTAACGAGGCTCGGGGCGGCGAGCAGGGCGGCCGCGTGGGCCGGATGATGGTGGTGGGGGGTGCTCGAGGCGGCCGCGGCCGCAGCTGCGGCATGGGCCGCCGCCGCGGCCGCCGCGTTCGGGGGCAGGGGATACGGGGCGTAGCGATAAGTCGCGCCGGCGCTCGCTGCGGGGGGCTGGGCGACCATCACCAACTCACCGTAAGCACCTCGGCTGGCTGCTCGCGTCTTCGCCAGGTTCGCTGGTAGCATCACCTCCTTCGGCTGCGCCTTCTTGCACTCAACCTGCAACAGACGGCGGGGTGTAGAGCGACGTTTTGTTGGGGGCAGACTTGGGATGGATTAATCTAGAGGTGTCTCGTGGATGTGGGGTAGGGGCTGGGTATGTCACGCTGCTGGAATTTTATATCACAGTTTTTTGCTGTTTGATAGAAAGAGCATTGGTTTTGATTTTTACGTGAGAGTTTGAAAGTTATTTTTTTATTACGTAAAGATTATTCTGTACAGATAAACGATGATTTGTACTGTAAACCATTTAATGTAGTGCGAAATGGAGTGACAGAGGTAGAAATAGCCTCATAATAAGTTGACTGCATTAAATACTACATTAATTCTGTAAGTAGTAATATTCGGATATAGTCAGCCGCGCTTTTAAATGCATTGAATTATCTTTTTTATGTACAACCATAGTTTCGTATTATGAGCCTGTCTAAAACTGTGACATAAACATTCCAATAACTAAACATTTACATAAAATTCAACCGTTATCAAATGAAAATAAACAAAAGACTAATTTCGCAAGGTACTATCACCGTTGAATTCAATAAACATTTGTCCCCCGTTTTGTAAAGCCCGCAATAAACATTGTAATACGGAAAACGAGCACGTATCACTGGAAAAGAGAGACAGAGGAGTATCACTTAGCCTAGGAAAGAGCCTGGAGTGTACAGGTCGAAAAGAGGGTATTACCACGATTCCGGCTTCTACAGTTTCCGGAAGGACTGGAACGTTTTCTTCCCATCCTTTAACGTTCCTAGGTGTGCGTGGGCTTTCCCCTTACTCCCCCACCCTTCTCACGGTTGACGGCGTGCCATGTGTGCCAAATACAAATAAGAAGGCACAGGGGCGCGTGCGCGAACACATAGCCGGCGAGCGACGCTCAATTATACGGGAAATTAATTCCGCTCCTTCTTCTCCCTCGCACACTCGAGAGCTGGACAAACGCGCCGAAATACCGGACCGCGCGTGGCTCTTCCGAGGGCTCTGTATCTCGATGGTTGGGAGGTTAAAGAGAAAGAGAGCTTACTCACCATTTTGTTGTTGATCTCGTGGAAATGGATTTCGCACACTTTGTCGACGACGTCTTCGCTTTGAAACGTGACGAAGCCGAAACCTGAAACAAAAGAGGAAAGTCGGGGCTTTGAGTTTCGGGAAAATCGATTCGCCGCGGTGGTAGAGTACGACTCTGTCACTATACGCGCAGGGTTTGGTTCGTTAGCGGTTAAGAAAACCGGGGAACAATGGGCGAGCTTCGCAAGGGACTAATAATGCACGTGATAGCCGGGGCAAATTTAGACTAGCCGGCTAACGCTGGACGGGCGGTGCATTGACAGGGGATGGGGGGATGATTGTTTTTCCAACGACTTGGCGACGAGGCGCAATTCAACAACCATAACGTGTATTTCTCTGTTGTATATACTCCTAGAACTGGCCTCTCTCTTTTGCAAACGAATGCGCACTTGGATATTGTCAATTAAGCGCTTACCTCGCTGGCAAATATTGATTTCTTTTTTCTCTCACTTACAGTACCTTATTAGTGTTTGAAAAAAAAAACACGGGCTATTTTATTTTCACGTTGTCAATATTTATACAAGCACCGCTGCTTTAACGTGCATATTTCCGTTGCAAAAAAAATAGTTAAAAACAAAATGACATTACGAATTTCCATTAGCAGGATTGTCAAGAGCGCGTGTACACTCTCGCTGAAACTTTTTATTACGCGCGCACGTTGGTTACACGGTTATCCCAGATGTGCCGGTAGCAGCGCCCGGCATTCTCTCTCGCTCCATATAGATTTTCATAATGAAGAACCAAAATTCCGTCTAACTAGGCCATTAAGAAAAATAAAGCCAGAGGGAGAATGCATGGCACTCAACATTGCACTCGAAGCTCGTAAAAAGTACGAGCGTCCATAGTTTACGAGGCGGGCAGGGGTGGCGTTAAAAATTTTAACTGCTCGCTATAAAGCTCGAGCGCACAAATTGACATGACTCCCGCTAATTATTAATGCAGCGCGCCCTCTCGTAACGCCTCCGGGCTTGGCCCTCTCTCTCTTTCTCGTTCCGCGCGGACGTTAAAAGAAAATAAACGCGAGAGAGACACTGCCAGACCATCACCAAAGTCCTTCCGCTCTCAACGGCCAACCGAGAGCCATCCCTCCCCCCGATATATGCGCTTGGGCCACTTGAGCGCGCAACTTAATCAAGAATCAAGGGTTATTAAAAACTTTGCCCGGCACCTTCTTCATTTTTTTTTGTGTGCGTCCCAAGGACGATTTTAATCTCTGGTACACAAGCTCCCTCGTAATTCAAGCCGGCCTCCGAGCGAGTTATCTCAGCAGCGGTGTGGGAGTTATGAATCCGCAGGCTCGACGATGACGACGCTGAGATAAGGCAAGAGAAGGCGCATATAACGTCCGAGTCGTAATTAAGTGGCGGGGCGAGCAAGAGAACTCCTACTGCCTCAACTTATGCGCCGGGAGACGAAGGGAATAAGACAACGTTCGTTTTATTTTTTTGCTGCGCGCGTAAGATAAACGCTCCCTCGGCTGCAGGGGCGCGTGCGTGAGGAGGGACGATTTGGCCGCGAACTGTTGACCTACAATTTTCTTTTGTGCACCGCGGAATGGAGTTTTAACGGATATACCCGGCGAACGACCGTTCCTTCTCTCTCTCTCTCTCTCTCTCTCTCTCTCTCTCTCTCTCTCTCTCTCTCTCTCTTTCTCGTAAATGGAAAATGAGATGAGATTATTTTTAATGTCCTATCCCTCTCGCTTCTTCGTCTACCCGTCCACTCTTTCTCTCTCGCTGCCTCTCTACGCGCGATTATTAATTCAAGTTAACAGTGAAGTTAGAAGGTAATGGAAATTGGATTTACCCAATTTATTCAACCGGAGAGCCGCGCGCGGTCCAATAATGCTTGATGTAAAAATGCCGACGCGGTTATTTTTTAATGCGCGTTACACAAGAGCGAGAGAAAAAATAAAAGCGAGACGAAAATGGAAAACTCGTAATTTTCACGAAATTTGCAACGAGACAGACATTTCCTCATTTTTATATCTTAATGGAAAAAAATCTAAAAGTTGCAGTGTATTAACGAAAACGAATTATTGCGGTGACATAAGTGTCGAGCGCAACAACGACAATCCTCGCCCTACATACTTTTTACAAGCGCAACGGTGTATATGGCGTCGTTGTCTCGTGACGTTACCGCTTGGTAAGGTTCCACCCTGTATCTCCGGCGTAGCCGCAGTGATCAAGTTATAAACTTGCTAAGAGATTCGGGCGCAGAGAAGGAGCTTACTTCATTTATGTAATTTATAGGACTACCCGTTAGTCGGCTAACTCGGCAGCCTTGGCTACTTTACTCGCAGCGCGAGACTCACGTCTCTCGAAGGACCGACAGAAAGAGAAAGGACGGGTAAGACGGACGGGAGAAAGGTATAGTAGCTGTAACGAACGGCACTGGAGAGATGCTGCTGCTGCTGCGGTGTAACATTAAACTAGTTATGGCCGTGGTCTATTAAGTGGCCTCTACCTCTCCTCTCTCGACGGAGTTTTCCTTAACTATATAGCGCACTCCTCTGCTTGCTTTTATAGATAATATATATATACAATGTATTGTGTGTGTGTGCGGCCTTGAGGTAAGGAAAGAAAAAGAATGTACTGGCATTAATTTTTACGATATCTCTTAGGATGAAGGTTGCCTTTCGTTTCTTTTAATGGTAAAGTTTATTTTAAGGTTAATTTTAAACCATCAATATTTCAAAACGAGTAGTAAGAGCCGAGTATGGTCAGACGGTGATTCTAAAATATGTTTGCGGGATTAATCATTTCCAAATAATTACGAAATATTTAATTATTACTCAAAGTCGTTCGATTAAATATATTTGCCAATATAACGAGTATACTTTTTGTTACCACATTACCAAGAGCTTATAAGTTTACGAAGTGTATATACTCAATTTAAATTTCGATGACAGGAAGAAAAATAAAACTTTCCCTTCTAATACGGCAAATCGATTTTCTAAGCAGCTTTGCGGCCCAATTCTAAAATCCACATTATAAACACGTTTCATGAATACTTTTCTCCTGACCATAAGGATTTTAAAAGTTTGAAAACTTTCAAATTATATACAACTCATCTGCCGAGTGCCTTGTACAAATTCCGTTATTTCATCCAATCAAGCTTTTTCTTCTCCTACACCATCTCTACAATTTATCGCGCGTATCGTCAAAAGAAGCTCGATCCAACGTTTTATACCAGTTTCCCGTCTACAGGCAAATGACGCATATGCGTCGTAAAGGGGGCTGAGGGGGGGGGGGGCGCGCGAGAACGACATATCACCGATGTGGAATTAATGCCCCGAAAACCTCGGCGTGGCGGCAAGAGGAGAGAGCCTTGCAGCCATACAAATTACATATGCGCCGGACGCAAATGATATTCCGATTTCCTCGAGCGGCCATAGCTCTCTCTCTCTCTCTCTCTCTCTCTCTCTCTCTCGCGTAATAGTTTTGCCCCCGCCGGCAAAATATATTGCTCGGCCAGCCGTTGCTGGAGATGTTTTGTCACGCTAACGATCCTATACGGCTCGGCGGTTGAGGCAGGCCGCCGCGTCATTCGACTCTCGATTGATTTCCGATAATTATGCAGCCCAGACTCCTGCGCCGCGTTTCTCTCTCTCTCTCTCTCTCTCTCTCTCTCTCTCGACTTTCTCTCGCTTCCCCCTTTCTTTTTCTCTCTCTTTCTCTCGTTTGCTCCGTTTTTTTCCACGATTGCGTTTTCATTTGTTGCCCTTTAAAATTCGTATTAGAGAGTGTGTGTTTACCGTTAGCGTCCAAAAATATCGGTGGCGTGGACCGACTGACTCTTTATTGAAATAATAAATTGACCCTTTGATATACCGACGACGAATTATTCATATTTGCGCGCAACAGATGCGCCGACACGCGCGCACCCTTGTATCTTTTAGCGAATAATAGCGTTTTATCGCGTTATCAAAAGCTCGCGCGGAAAGAAATATCTTACGACTGTGCGCCGACAAAATTCGTTTCGATAATTCACCCGCTGGCTCTCTGGTAAGAGAAATTGATACAGTTATATAGCCAAATTTACAACTGTTATTATAACTGAATAATTCGGTAAGGTAATTTAAGTTTCTTCTTATTTCGTTTTAAATTCTTTTTCGATATTAATAACTATTAAAAGGATCAGCAGCGCAAGCCATTCGTTAAAGGAGAAAACGTCCAATAATCTTAATAATTGCTGGTCCAGCAGAAACCACGTAAATTCAGTCGAGGAGCCGAGGGTAGAGTAGAGCGCCAAGGGATTTGCACGGAGCCAAGGAAATATCGAATAAAAGTGCAGGAGCGAGAAAGATAGAGAGAGAGAGAGAGGGAGTAAAGAGGAGAAAAAGCTCTCGAAGTATATTACGATCATCGTCACGAAGCCCGGGGATCTTAATAAATTTCACCAGAGCACGGCCCTTTCCGTTCGAATTTTCATAAGGGAATATATAGCCGGACTCTTGGACGTCGAACGCTTGAGCGCGTCTATATGTATGTGCCTATCGCTCGCGAGCGAGGGAGTTATTTTCACACCGAGGAAAGGAGAAAACTGCAAATTCAGCGGCTCTTTCCTACGTATGGATTGAAGAAACGCCGGACGACAGATGTGTTCATTGGCCATGAAAAAAAGGGAAAAGGTCGTTTATCGATGGCGCGCAAATAAACTTCTTTTTCTCCTCTCTTTTGACATTTTGCATTTTTAAGAGGGAGATTAAGTAATCCGTGGAATTGGTGGGATAGCAGTGACGTCGATTGAAGTGCTCGACTTGGGTGAGTCATGGATGCAGTTTGATCGAAGTGGCTTCTCAACTTTTTCGAGACTGCGGAATAGACGAGCGAGAGGCCCGGGGTAATATGATGCCCTCTCGTTAATTTATGTTTTTAAGATGGGCGCAAGAGAGGCGGAAACTTATTATCGAGAAAGTTAAGATTATGCGCGCGAGAAAGAGCCCCCGGGGAAAAATTTATCGTCCAATTTGAGAGAGTGAATTTTTATTCGATAAAAAACGCCGGCGAAACGGAGCGGCTAGTTTTTCGGGGTAATAACAAAAAAATTGGTGGCAGCTAGTGGGTCAAATTTTGGAGAAAAAATATTTATGTAGTTTATTAATATTTTTTGGGAAATATATCATCTAATACGTGTTTTTACAAGGGTTACAGTTTAAATAAAGCGAGGAATATTCTTTTTTCTTAATTTTATCTATTTTAGTCAGCTCGTAAATAAAGATCCCGGCAACAGTAGATCATGTCCGAGTACGTAAGACGAAAATTTATGGCTCGGTTTTATGATTCCACCCCGTATGCGGCGTTAAAATTCGAAAAATATACGCGCACCAAAACTTCTCGTCGCTTCGCCAAGCTCGCTGATGACTCTTAAATCGTTTTGCAAATCTCCCTCTCTCCTCCCAGCACTACAAACATTTTTCTTCGATTATTGAAAAAAACACTTTCATTCACATAGTCCTCCATCGCCCTTTTTTTTCTAATAAGCCCAAAAAGCCCGATGGCACACTTCGAGCGCGAGAATATCCTTTTAAAAAAATTCCCCCCGGCTCGTCGGCCTATTTCCTCGCGAAAAATCAAAGTAGAAGAAAAAAAAGTCATCGGCTTTGAATGCCACCCTCTCTCGCTTCTCCCCCGCCGCTCTCGCATTCGTAAAGTGCCTTTCCACGCAAAGCCACGTCGCTCATTCTTTTTATTACACTTGGTCGGTCGTCGGCGTCGGTTGTTCTCGAGGCTCTCTCCTTCTTTTTCCCCCACGATAACCGCGCTTTTTTTTGCGTCTTTTTGAGCGTAATGCGCGCTCCCTGACGCTGTAGCGTTTAAAAGCGCTGGCGCAAATTCACACACGTATAAGCCGAGACGCGCTAAAAGGTTCCTTGCACCAAAGTCAGCCGGCGCCCCAGCGATTTCAGAACTTGCAAATGGATGGCCGTTTGTGGGCCGCCTACTTGCGCGCTTCTTTTGTCTCTATACTTACGATCCCCGCCGTGTTTGCCCCGAGTACTCTCGCAAGCTCAACGCGTTGAAGCTCTGCTCGCTCCGAGATGTTAATCTACCGATATAGCGAGTATCTCGACTTTCGAATTCGTAATTTTTATTTAGTAAATAATCTAGTAGGTCGTGCATTAATCAACTGTTCTTTTTTACCCTAAATTAAGGTCTTTTTTAAAAAATAAAGCGCACGCGGAGCGCGGGAATGATAAAAATTAAAGCTCGCGCGTATCGCATTTAAAATTCACAAAGACACTCCATAATTTCCGTCCAAAGCCCACGGCTTAAAATTATATTTTCCGTAGCGAAAAAGCAAAAGCTTTTGTAAAGCTTATCTACGCTGTTTTAACTTTGCAAAAAAAAAAACGTCAAAAAGAGGGGTAAATGAACAAAAAAAAAAGAGTATAGTAAAGGGGCAAAAAAAAATTGTGCACCGTCCCGGTCACCGGCAACAAGAGCTTGCAAATGCAAAAGCTCGCTCGTTTCGATCTATATAAAACAAAATTCACTCCGGCGGAATTCGAGAAAAACTTTAGTGTTTGAATTTGCAAAAGCCCAGTGAAATAGCTCATGAAATCGGATTGAGCGGCGGGGGGGCGGCCAGCCTCGTTCGCTGCGCAAAATCAAGCTAGCTTCGATAATTCGATACTTATCGCCTTAGCGCGCGAATCGCCCCGATCGCGGTCTATCCCGCTATACGTATATACTCTCGATCCCGCGACCGCAGCGTCGATCCAAACAGCGTCACCTCTCTGCCCGTTAATCTCTCATCTATCCTCCTTCTCTCTCTAGTCGAGCCGCAAAGCGCAAAGAAAACTAAAAAGGGCAAAGAGCGGCTGGATACAGGAAGGGGGCTCGCTGCGGAAAGAAGACCGAGGGAAAAGGGAATTAAGAAGATGTGCAAGTAAAGTAACGGAGGTGGGTAAGAGAGAAGAGCTGTGGTACGAGGGGAAGTGAAGGGGGGGGCGAAAGCTCGTGGGATAGTTTCGAGTTCCGTTTCGCTCGAGAATAGTGCCGGATTACCGGCGAAACTGAGTCAGCCTGGTCCGCGAGTGAGAGAGAGAGATAATGCGGGAAAAGCTCGGCTTACTCTTCCCGGTAATTCTTCGTTAAATATCGCTCCGTAACGCGCACCGACCAAGAGTGCGGCTGGAAAGGGGGCTGCGGGGTAGACGCGTATAAATGTTACTTCTCTTTTAGCACACGGCCTGACGCAGTACCGGGGCTTGCTTAACGTGTGCGCGTGTGTCTGTTGCGCATATGCAGTACGTACGGGCTAGTTTTATCTACATCTTTTCGGCGCTAGCCACAGGCTGCGCCGGGGCAACGAGCCTCCTCTGCCCTAGAAAAACGAGCCGTGATGCTCGTAACGCGCCGGATTTTAATTTAGCGTAGTAGCGCTGCACTCGCGGGTATATGTATAGCAAAAAGTCGAATGGAATTGCTGAATTTTTTTTCTTTTCTCCTCTCTCTCAGATTTGAATTTTCAGCGAACTTTTGGGAATCTCGTTGTCGAATTACCGTCTATTCGCAAGAGAACTCCGGCGTTATTTCATAAGGGCTACGACATAACCGTCGCGAATCGTCGTCGAACGGAGAACTACGCATGTACATTCTCAAATTTTTTTTTCTTCGACGATTAACGCGAGAAAGACGGGGAATAAACAACCCTCAAAATCACACCGAAATAACCGTTATGCCGTCGTCTTAGCTTAAGAAATGCAGTATATAAAAGCTCGCTCGAGCACTCGAAAGAGAGAGATATCGAGAGTCAGCGGGGCTTTCCTGCATTCTCCGGCCGTAACGGTGAATTGGTCGAGTTTCGTGTATAAGGCAGAGAAAGAGAGAGTATACGAGAAGCAGGGAATAGAGAGAGAAGTGCTCGGAGAGGCAGAAGAGTTCCGCGCGAAGAAGTTTTAAGTTGTCTCGTAAAGGCCGCGCGCAGTAGTAACAGTTATTATCGGCCAGACGCAGAGTCCTGGCAGAGTATGGGAAGGACGGTCTTTCGCGATTCCCGGAAGTTAGTGGCCAATAAACGTCCGATCCCGTTACTCCACTGCCCGTATATATCCTCCCGTCTATCTCTGTCGTCTACTTGTATGTGGGAGGGCTCAGCTCCATAATCGATTAACATCTTACATCGTGTGTCGCGATAGGGCCCCGCTGAGACTTGACCCCGTCTCGTCCGTTTTCCCGGGTATAATGCGTCTGGAGCACCCGAGACTTGGTCGTTTCTTTTCTTCTGAATTTTTCACTTGTTCCCTGCACTCCTCCCCCTCCCCCTTTAAACTGCCAAACATTACACCAACTCCCGGGGCACAGAGTGTATCGACGCGCGTTAATCTTCCCGACTCCGCGCGCATTGTTATTTTATTGTTCCCGACTTCTTTGTCCCTTCCTTCCCCTCCCTCTCGTTCGCCTCACTCGTCGGCATGCTCGCTCGCTTGATAATTCCGAGCTCTTGATAAACTAGGCCGCAGATTGGAATTCATTACGCGCAGCAGCACCCTCGCCCCCCCCCCTCGCCGGCGTCCCGAGGCTGAATTAATCCTCTTACTTGGCTCCTCGTCTGCCCCTGGCGCCCTCTCGATCCCTTCCGCCCCTCTTCCAACTAAACTTTCAAAGTGTCTTATTTCCCCAGTTTCCCACTGCCACAGGATTATATATAACCGTTCCATTTATCGACGTGTAAAAATATACCTCTCTCTCGCGGGTTATACGTCAGTTCGCCGCTTACCACGTTTGCTTCCGCATTACTGCAGGGGCCATCCTGGAGTTCTCCACGCAGCCGTTGCCGAGTTATATATGTATATACTTATGAATATATATATATATTTGTGTATGTTTTGGGATCCCAGGGAGATTCGAGGCTGTTTGTCTTCGGGCTAATCGAGGCTGGCAGATCGGTAAGCCGATTGTTGACTGTCACAGCGCGCGCGCGCGCGCGCGAGAGAGAGAGAGAGAGAGAGAGAGAGAGAGAGAGAGAGAGAGACTTAATGCAGCGCCGGCTACGATAACGCTAGTACACCTCCCACCACCATACCCTTACCCTATATACTATCCTAGGGTAAGTCAACGTATAGGCGAAAAGTGCGGCCACATACATACACACACGCGTTTCGGTTTAATCCTCTCGGGAGAAGTTGGTGCGCCGTCGCTCTGGCGCACTCGCCTCCGGAATAAATTCTAATAGCCGGCCAATCAAGCCAGCGGATTAATTTCCCCCGCTTGGACCACCCCCAAGTAATTTATTCGCTTGATAATTGGGTAGAGAGAGAGAGTTGAAATCAGCTGCAATTATAAATCAGGCGATATGTATATCCTAAACAGCGTCAATTTCCGATTCCACGGCGCTTCCAACGCACGGAGATAGATATATATGCAGCCCTGTAGCGATCGAACGCGTTATCCTTGCGAGCCGAGTATCGATCGATATACGTAAATGTATCTATATATCTGGCTTTTCTCTTTTACACGAGAATCTCAGCGCGAGAAGCAGCGTTTCATCAGTCTCGAGTTTACAGCCGCTCGTAAAAACATAGCCATGGGGAGAAGGGGCTCGAAGGGAGGGAAATAAATTTTACGCAATCGATATACGTACGGGTCCGTGGGTTATTGTGTATGTAGAGCAGACATCGACTGCGCTCGGGACATTTGGAATGGCTTGCGAATGTTACCGCGGGGTACGACTAAGAGTCAGACGGCAAGTACAGCCGCTGGCTGTGTCTCTGTCTGTATATGTATGTAGCACTGCTATAGCTGAATGGCGGATATCAACTTGTTGATTTACTGCGACGACCACAGTGTTCTCTCTGCGGTGCCGAGAGAGAGAAAGAGAGAGAGAGAGACGTCCGACCGGCCGGAGCTATCACTACTTAATGGCTGCCCTAAAATCCGCGCGTATCGCGTATTCTTGCCCTTCGTCTCTTTCCCTCTCTCCCACACACATAGGAGGTACTCTTCACTCACCCCTCTACTCTTCTCGTCCGCGTCAAATGAATAAGCCAACCTCTCTCTACACCCTGCACTCGTTTGTCCCGGGCTCTCTCGGCCATACGTAATTCAATGTATGCCGTGCTGTTAAATTGATACCGCAAAGCTCGCGGCTACCGAGGAGGGGGAAAGGCCGAGGGAACAAAGCATCGTCCGTGCGCTGCAGGATGAAATTCATTTGCTACAACTACTGCGGCTTTACTTCTTTTTTCCCCTCCAACTTTTAAGCTTTTTTTCTTTCTACTCGGAAAATAGATATATGTTAATCGTATCCGCAGGTGCGAATATTCGCGATAAGCTGGAATAACGGAATTAACGCTTCTCTGGAACATTTGAGAAACTTGCAGATTGAAAATATACGGTCAATCGGTACGAGGCAAAGTGTATAGATGTATAGATCCAAAATCAGGCGAGTTTTCGGAAGGGGGGGGGGAAAGCGAGTGGAGCTCGAGAAAAGTTTTGTCGCTCGTTGGCGATTTCGGGTCGATTCGAGACGCGATAAAACCACATCCGGACAGCGCGTACTCCGAGCCTTGATTTTCGGTTACAGAGCCAAGCTGTTAATTCGAATTTCCGATAACGCTGAAGGAGGAGGGGGAGTAGAGGGAGATCGAGATAGGGGGACGGGATGGAGGGTTTTGGAGAGGGGGAAAGGGTAAAAAGAGGATAAGTAGTTTGATCCGAGTTTGGCCCAGTTCTACTCGGGATCCCGATATGGAATCGCCGAGGACTTTGTACGTATCTCCCTCGGTCTGTGAATATACGGTATACATCCGGTGCAAATGCAGAGTTTCGAGTGACTTCAAGTGCGCATCCTTATGCATTGCTCGATATTTACTTCTTAATTAAATTGCGTCCCCCTTTTTAAACTGGCCAAGATAATATCCGGGGGAGTCTCGATAAATCTTATGATGCGACTGTGAACTATTTGATAAGGATCATTGCGAGATTTATTCAATCTCGGGAAAAAACTTTAACATCTCGTCTTTATTAAATCTTAATTTTCATTTAGAAGCTCGACTTGGTTTTTTTCTTTTGCAACTACGCTCGGTCACGTCAAAAAAAAAGAAGGATTTATCTCTAATTATAGAGCGACTCAATCCACTTTGTGCCTACAGCGAAAAACCATTCAGCCAAAAGTGCATTATTCACGCGCGCGTCATCGATTATGTATACCAGTATAGTCCAAAGCCAAAAAAAAAGAATGAAACTCGTCCAAAAAGCCCCCGGAGAGACAAACCGAGAGAGAGAGAAAGCTGCTCATTCGAGCGCGGATCGATAATGCCCCAGCTGCCACGCGCGTCAGCCCCTATACGTCGCAGCGGTCCAAAGTTGGAGAAGCACGTATTTTCACTTTTGCAACGTGGAAGTACAGTTGCGGAAGCTAAAAAAAAAGAAAAAAACGTGGGGAGTTAGGAGGAGCCAAGGAGTATCGTCAAGGCGCTTTACAAGCCAAACTTGCGGCCTGCCTCTTTCCAAGTTCAAATCTCCCAGCGTCTGGGCCATGCGTTTTCGAGAAGCAGCACATGCGCACACGTACACACCTAACCGACTCATTCAAAGATATGCACAACTGCGAACTGCACTTTGCCGGTGAGGCCAGAATCTCGTTTGGTATGCGAGTTTCGTAGCTCCACCCGGCCGTAGCATTCTCCTGTCCTCCCCCACCAAAACGAGAGAATAGGAGCAAGAAGAAGACAGGCTTCTTTAGTTCGCCTAGTTATAGTTTACCTCGCGCGGATTAAAACGAACGAACCAAATTACGGCACTTGACTCTGCGCCGAGAGAGACCGAATGCAGGCCGCCGCCGAGGGATTATGCGGCGAGCAGCACTTTGAGGGGATCGTTGCCGCAACCTGCGCAACTCCCACTTCTCCATCTTCTTCGCGTGCTTTATGAACGCGTAGCGCACCTGGCGCGCGGAGGCTAGCCCGGAAATAAGACGCGCGATGCTGAATTGAATAAAGCGCGGCGGCTCTCGCGGAATAATTAAGAGCCTTCCGGCAACCGGCGTTTTTTTTTTTTCATATTATCCGCTTTTTATTAATGGCGAGGGAAGAAGGCTCTCTCGGACGGCTTATAAGGCGCGGATGGTAAAGGGCTCGTTTCATCGATTCCCGACTTTATAAGTTTTCTCGGTAGAAGGATTAATTAGCATATTTGAATGGGGGGGAATAAAAATTTTTTTCTCTTTTTTTCCTCGTCCGTGATTTTCTTAAGCGTTATTTACTTTTTGAATCTTTTCTTCTCGTTATTCGCGGGAGAAAGATATTTTATTACGCGGAATGCGATTCGCTTCTTATTTCAATTGGTTAAAATGAATTTTTGTTGTGTAATGTGGTTGATGCGATTGAAATACAGGAAATTGAGAGTATCGTTTGCAGCGGAAGAATAGTTTGGATTAATTTTTTTTTCGTCGACAGAGCGTTATCGCGCGTCAATAAAACGTAAATTTAATCTTGAGGGAATAGGGGGGGTGGGGGGAAGAATATGTACGCTGGGTAACCCAATATCCCGTATTTACATTCGATAAAAACGGATCGTATTACCTGGGGCAATATTTTGCGCGAAGAAGATAAAAATTTACTTTGAGCGTTTTCGATTTGTATAAAAAAAAAATAACACCACCTCGCAGCGACTTATTTTTCATCGTGAATGGACGATAGAATAAAGCGTACTTGATATAAGCTTTTATAGAATAACGTTTATATATAGAAAAATGGAAACTTCGAAACATTTTCGACGATAAGTTTCAATTTGAATGAAAAGCTTAACTGCGAGCGTATATAATGCAGTAGGAGACGTAGACGAGTAAATACGGCGGAGAGAAAAAACATTGACAAACAGGTTAAGTCCGAGGACAGTCGGAAAAAAGTTTAGCCAAGAAATATAGTGGAAATAGAAGAGCGACTGTATGAAGAAAAAGAAAAACAAGGGGGGGGGGAAGTTGTGCGTTAAATTCATCGTCTCGACTCGGGTAGATGCATCAAAGTCAAAGATATTCAGCCACAAATTCGTTTCGAGGATCAGCCCCCTCTCGGGCCCGCGCACGCTTGACTAATGATTGGGAATAACTCGGTAAGGAAAGAGTCGAGCTCTCTTTCTCTCTTCAAAGCCGACGACAAAAAAAAAAGAGGAGGGAGAATAAGTCGAGAGGATAAGAGGCTGTGAGCAACAAGGATTCATCGATCTTCGAATCTTTAAAATGCCTGCTACTTTGAGATTCCTTATATGGATATATCGAGTGGTAAGGGTAAATAAATAGTTCGGCCTCGGAAGGCAAAATAAAGCGAGAAAAATAGTGTCTTGATCGCACCTCCTGTAATAACGGCTCTTTTTTTCCCAAAGGCATTACAAACAAAAAGAGAGAAGCTGCTATTCCGACGGTTTACCATCGGATGTTTCCGTGGGGGGAGAGGCTGCTTTAATTACCGCGAGGTTAATGAAAACTGCAGAGGGGCAATTTATTTGTTATACAATTGACTGAATAGTCCCGCGGAGTCAAGGTAAAACTAGAGTAAGAGGAAGAGAAAGAGAAGCTAGTCTCAAAGAGCAAGGCTCTCTTTTAATCCGATAGCGTTTTAATCGAATTATTTACAATTCCACGCAGAGAAGCGAAAGAAAGAGAGGAAGATAAGGTAGGCTGGATAGATAGAAAAGCCGTGGAGATCCGACCGAGAGAGAGAGAGAGTCGACGAAAGCGATCTCTCTCTCTCTCCCAATGGGCGCTGAGCGAAATAAAGTTTCGTTCGGCGGAAAATAGCGCAACGAAGTTGCCTCCCCTCGGCCCCTCTCTCCCTTGCCCCTCCTTCTAGCCGATCCCATCCGTATCTCTACTTGCCCTTCCGCGGCTGCTGCACGCGGGAGAGAGAGAGATCAAGATAGGTGGGGTGAAACGGCGCGCGGGACGGAGATGGAGGAGCTAACTCGGGCGGAGATCGCTTAATTGCTCGAACCTAATCTAGGAGAGTACCGACGAGATAGACGCGACGAGATAGTGAGAACGAGAGAGGGGGGTTAAGGAGGTAGAGGATGTGCTACGGGAAAAAGGAGGCCGCGATCGTTAGCTCTCAGACGTCCGATCGTTATACGTTTCTCACTGTGCTGGAGACCATTTCGTTGAGCTGGATATATATTTCAAAATTGCAGATTTACCGGATTTACGGGTATAGGGGGGAGGAGGATGGGTTTTAGCGGGAATTACGAATAATTGTTCGTAATGGCTCGATCGCTGCACGTCGATGATAAAAATATACGCGTATTTGGGATGAGGGAAAAGGGCAGGGGGGAAGGTTAATGCAGCTCTGATTTCCTAGGTGTGCACCGTCTATTATTGCGGGGATACGTTCGCAAGGAAATATTAGTCTAGCTCGACGAAAAAAAAAAGAAAAACGAGGCTTTCGAGGTGATTTTTAAAGGCATACTCATTTGCACTTCTATTTACGGAGATAAAAAAAATCGGTGTCGCCAGAGAGAGAGAGAGAGACAGCGAGACAAGGATGCCAGCTCGGTTCGTCGTAGGCGCGCGTCGTACACCAAAGACAAGGCGAAATTTATTTAAGCACGCGCCCAGCTATGTCACTCTCTCTTTCTCTCGCGGCTGACTTAGCAAAAGAAGATGAAAGCTCGCGTAGGTCGGGCGCGCATTGGTACACAGCCAGCCGGGATGGTATATTGCAGAGTCCCCGGTCTTTTGCGCGCCCATTGTCCCTACCGGCTTGATTATGAGCAATAACGAGTGTCGTCCGTGGATATCACTCTGGGAGACACAACCTTCCTCCCTTGTCTCTTCCTCCTTAATCAAGAATGGCGCCGAGAGAGAGAGAGAGAGACGCGAGGAGTGAAAGAGAGCAAGAGACGGTAGGAAAAGAGTTGGAGGGAGGAATGGCAAGTTATACGCGCCGAACATGCCTGCCTAGCATTCGATTCTGCCCCCCTTCCACCCCCCCCCCATCTGGCCTTCTCTCTTGCCGCTGCTCCTCTAGCTTGCCGACGGAATAATGAGTCTCGCAATCAGCGCGCCCAGAGGAAATGTTTACGCTGCAATTACTAAACTCGCCCAGCTCTCGATCCTCCTCCACCCACGCTTCGTCCTCTCTCGCTCTCTTTCTCTTCTTTCCTTCGTTTAAGGCCGCGCGCGCGCGCTCTCCGATTGCACGCCAACACCGTGTGCGCCTGCCTATACGTATATATATACGCGTGCGAGAAAGAGAGAGCATAGCTTTTTACCTTTCGTATTTACGTAGACGAGAGAACGCGCGTTTTTGTACGTCTCTCTCTCTCTCCCTCTGCGAGGTAAATTTTGCAGAGCTTGCTCAACTTTTGCGCGCCCCCGCTTATATATATGTACGCGTGTATACGCTGCTGCAATTTCTCTCGCTCTCTCTCGCTCGTTCAAGCGTTAATTTTAATTATTGGAGCGCATCGAGAAACTGCGCATACCCGTGTATATACATATAAATGTCCGCAAATTGCAATTTACATTTGATCTATTGTGTTATTCGACAGATTTTCTCACTACCATAGAGCCCTGCAAGCTTGCAGGATTCGTAGAGAGAGGGAGAGAGAGAGCGATATACGATTAAGCGAAAGGCTTAAAGCCATCGCGCGTGTGTATTCTAATTCTAACGTTAATGCGATACCCATATAGCACGTTTGGTGCGCGTATGTGTGTAGTTTTGGATGAATAGGTACGTCTGAGCCCTGGTATATTTATCGGGAGTAGTGATCGATCGGCAACTGCATTACACGCTGTATAATTGATAAAATCGGTCGCGCTCGGGATTATCCGGAGTTTGCGCCGTTACACTTATTCGATTAGCGCGAGAGTGTATATCTTACTTTTGTATTTTCATCTCGTTCGCGGCACATTCCTGTCGTTTATTTCGAGACGAATTCATAATTGACGGTTTATCGATAATTCAGCGTCTGCGCGAAAAAATTACTCGCAAAAGGTGCGCCAACGAAATGTCGAATTGGAAATCAAATAAATAAAAAGCTTATTTAACGTTCCCGCGATATTCTTTTAATTCCACCTAACAAACCTATACCCGAATCACGACAATTAAAAGCTTAATCATATCGCAAAAAAAAGGAATAAAAGCATCGAGAAACAGATATAGAGAAAAAGAGATAGTATCCAGATACGATGCCAACAAAGAAAATAATATCAGCATGAATTCTCGTAAAATTTTATTTTCACTCCAGCCAAGCCCCAATACCGTATAGCCCTTTTCCCACACGCACTCCTTGCCCCCCGTACCCATTGAAATTTAATAGCCTCTCCACTAAGTTCGCCAACGAAGCCAATCGCCAAGGCCGGTGTACGAGGGAAAAAAAATAAGAAAGCGAAGAAAGCAAGCCGAAAGAAAACGAGCTCGAAAAAGTTTTCCTCTCGCGGAAGCATCTCGTGTTACCCCCCTCCTTCTCGCCCCTACCTCTTTTCTCGTGTGCCTTTTCCCGGAAACTTAGCGCAGTATCTTCCTGTCAGATTTGTAAGATCGTAAAAGCCGTTCGACGAAGGAGGCGGCCCGTGTGCCTTGACTGTTCTTCCGCTTTTTGGCCGACCTTTCTCTCTCTCTCTCCTTACCACACGAGACGGCAAGAAGGAAGATAGGACGGGCCTAGGAAAATCGCGGCGAGATATAACCGACGAAGCCGCGGAAAAAGCGGGGACCTAAAACTTTTATATATGAAACAATAAAATAACCCTGTGTGTGTGTGTGTTTGCGAGCGATAGTCTACGTGCATATACACACGAATCGACTCTGCAGCACATATATAGGTGTGTGTGTATAAGCGGAGAACGGGCTGCATCGACGTCTTTGATTTACCGTCCAAGTTTTATCGTATCGCCGGGGATTGGCCGCGCGGCGTCGACGTTTCTCCGGCCGGCCGAGTAATATTGCGCCCTGCATTTTACATTAGAAAAAGTTTCGCCCCATCCTCCTCGACGTCTTACTCTTCCACGAGCGCCCGCTATCCTATACCGCTTATTCTCGTGGAAAGTCGTTGGAAAAAGCTCTCTCTCTGTCTTATATCAAGATATCTTCGTGAAAATGTTCGGCCAAGCGCTCGGGTTCTCTTTTTTTTCATTTTATGAGCATCGACCGCTATAGGGGGAGTTGGCTCTGCGGCTGACTCCGCACGCGGTATATAACCCGGCGGTAATGCATCGCCGCCAAATTCGATGAGGATTATTGCTTCGCGCGGATAATCGTCGGGAGATAAAGAGGAGAGAAGAGCAGCTAAAAACCTACCCTATCAGCTCTCTTGAGAGGGAGATGGAGCTGGTTAAACGCTCGACTTTGAGCGCAAATGCAGCGTCATCCTTTGCCTCGACCCTCCTCTTACCGCCAACCCTCCTCTGTATCTTGCAATATCGGGGAAAAGTTTTTCCATTGCCCGGCCGATGTATATAGGGCGCGTCGTTGTGTTTACCGCCTGGAATCCGCGCTGCGGATACTGAGAGAAGGGGAAAGAGAGGCTCGATTCGGATACCGCATTTTATGAAATGTATTTTGGATGCCCTTGTTTGCGCTTTCCTATTCCCCCTTTGACGGCGTATACTTATATTTATAAGCTTGTTATTCGCCTTTTAATCCGTCGAGAAGAGTCCCTCGAATGATTATTACCATTGCATTGTGGCTACGATAATGATGGAGAACACGTGAAAATATTTAAGAAGGAAGGAATAAAAAAGAAAATTAGAATTGATCGTCGCGAAAATGAATCGTTTATATTTGGGCATTCAAGAGGTAATCACGCAGCCACACCGCCGTTCTAGAACGGTAAATCACGGGCGAGCAAAGCCATCCTAGCGATAAATTCATTAAAAATAATATTTATAAACAGGCACTTGAATTATGGGCTTTTTTCGGCCGGCCCCCTTTTCTCCCCCGCCGCTAAAGCTCGGCAATTCTTCATTTTTCTCTCGTGTGATACAGAGGCCGCTGTGCTTTTCTCGATACACACAAGCCCACCCTCTCTCTCTCTCTCGACGTTATTTCAAGATTGCCTATCAGCGGTATTCTTTTCTCGGCACGCGCTACTTCACGTACGTCTATATATTACCCTCGGAGCTTCGCGCGTGTATTTTCAGCGATATACCACTTTGAGCTTTTTCGATCTACACGTGCTTCTCGCGCGCTGTAAGCAAGACGGGGAAAGAGAGTGTTACGTGCAAAAGGATGCGAAGGAGGGAGCGAAGTTTTCGTTACTTTCACGTACGAAAGCGCGTATCACGTAATATAAGTATTTGTATCGACAGCTGGTTCGGTAATTTTATATAGGGTATGAAATGAATAAAAAAAGAAAGAAGTGCGCTTTTTTCGATTTTATAATGGGAAGGTTAGGGGAAGAAGGGAAACGAATGACAAACGAGAATAAGCTGATTGGAACTTTGAAGCCTCAAAGACCTTATTGCCTTGTTTTCTGTCTGTTCCATAACAATCGGTAGAGACGCACTACGTGGTCATGAATTTTCCCCGTTAACCGTTCTGCAAAAGATAGAGCTCGTCATCACTTACACCAAGCCGTAGCCGTCGTCATCGGCTTAAATATAACCGTCGTCTCGCGCTTTATCCGTAAGACACGCGCGCGCGCGCAAGTGAGAGGGGGGCGCGCGCCCGTTAAAAAGATTAATGCAGCGTCATCAGGTTCTCTAACATTCCGACAATTCGTAAGATAAATTGCGCAGTAGATTGCCGGCGCTCTCGACTTCAACCCTCCTCCTTTCCCAGACTCCTCACTCTCTACATTTCCCCTGCTCTCCTTTGCCCCTCTGTCTCTCATTCGAGAAGAGCATGGTGGGCAGAGGTGAGAGAGATCTCGGTGGATGATGAGTCTACGTCTACTGGGATTTTGAACGTAATAGAGGCGGATACTCGGCCCGGCGCACGCATTATTCTCGTTACGGAGCTAGCGGAGAGCTAGGTTTATGGCATTTGCCCCTTCCCTCGTCACATACACTCTCTTTCTCTGTCTCTGTCGAGATATAGTGATGGCGAAAGAGTGAAAAGTATCCCGCGGACGATCGGCGCGAGGGCTCGATTCGTTGCTCTCTCTTTTTTTTATTTTATTCCTCCACTCTTTGGGGCGAGAGAGAGAGGCCGTCGTTTTTCCTCTTTATTCAACCGAGAGCAGCGGCCACTTTATTGGAGACCTGTCTCTTACCCTCTCTCGCGGCTCCACCAGCGACGGATAGACTTTACCGCTCGCTGGCCAGTGCACCGGCAGTCGGTGACACTGGATTTTATTGTCGATCCTCGTGCGCTTCTCTCTTCCTCTCTTATACGCCCCCTTCTGGCGATATATACGAGCGGTCGAGAGAGAGAGAGAGATTGAGACTTTTGACGCTTGCCGGAGTAAAAGCTGGACGTTATTCTTTTCGCCTTGGGAAACTGAAATTTGATGGCATTGCGGAGGGGGATAAGATTGATTCTTTTTTTGTTTGTTCACTCAACCCCCCTTTTCTTTCGAATAAACGCTCTTTTAAGGTTTTTTTTTCAGACGACTTTATCGTAAACGTGGTTTATCAATTTTGAGAATGGGGTTGGCAATAATGTCGGATGCACTATTGAATTTACCAAATTCACTGTTTTTACTCTATATATTCGAGCAGAAATAAACTGGCAAAACGAGATTTCCGAAGTAAACTTCGTTATAATTTTATGCTTCCCGTTGATATCGATATCGCCACCAGATATTCAACGAGAGATCCGTATTATTGATTACACACAAATCAAATTATAGAGATATGAAGACCTTAAAATTCCAACAAACAAATAAAGAAAAAACAAAATTTTAGCAAACATCAATACAAGAGCTTCCTCGCTCGAAGAACTCGGCGATGATTTGTCAAATCGAGCGTAAGTTGGATGCAACGCAATATTCGCGAGGGATCAAATAATCCTTTAACCGCAAGCCATAGGGCATAGAGTGAGAGAGGGAACGCTACCGATACGGCCGATGGTCAGCTCATTCGCTCAAGTTAATTATATCGTAATCCATAAGCCTAATGTGAGGCAGTCGTGCGCGTCGCAAGCTCTCCGCGCGCGTATATATACGCAAGCTCGGAAGCAGGCACGCGTTTACCAGACAGTCGGTAACCATCCGAAGGCCCCCCCAAGAGAGAGGGAGGGAGACGAAGTCGAGTAGTAGCCTGTAGCGGAAACGCTCGCTGGTTTGCCATTAGCTCTCTATCTCCCTCTCTCGGCGCGGTTAGACGAGGAAGAGAGGCGTGATGAGGCGAGGAAAGGGAGGGAGAGTCGTCTTCCAAGCGGCCTCTAGGACGTAGGCTCTCACGCATTACATTAGAGAGAGAGAGAGTGTAGTGGGGTAGTACAGGAGAGGGAAGACACAGGGCCGCCCGGGGGGAGGCTTGGTAGAAGCGGCCGCGGTAATCTCAGCTATGTGTATCCATTTAGCCCGGACACGTAGGGCCCGCGGCCTATCCAGTGTAATCCGAGCTTAATTGCCCCCGCCGAATCAATGCCGGCGCTACTCTCTCTCTCTCTCTCTCTCTCTCTCTCTCTCTCTCTCTCTCCTACGCAAGAGAGAGAGAGAGAGAGAGAGAGAGAGAGAGAGAGAGAGTAGCAGTATAGAGACTAGTGCCCCCAAGTCTCGCATTTCTCCGTAAGCATATTACGACAATATCGAGCAGCCTCACTCGCGCATGTGTGTGTGCTGCGGTACCGTACTGGCCGAGTACAAGCGAGCTTGAACGCATGGAAAACGTCCAAGTAGTCGGCGATGGGTATAACGGGAGAGATAGAGAAGAGCAGTGTGCCGATGACGATGATGAGAGGCCCGGGCTAGCTGATGTACCCTTATACACCATCCAGGCACAAGTGCTTGCAGGAGCTTGAAGAGACGATTCAATTTCCATATGCCCGTGATCGGCGCAGCCTTAGCCCCTATCCGTAGCGAGGGAGAGAGAGATATATTCTCCCCCTACTCTGTTGGAAATGTAACGCTATGGCTGTACGAGGAGCTTGGAACTGGAAACAAATCAGACGTTATTGGCTTGGATTCGAAGTACGACGTATCGATAGCGTACGCGCCCGATTGTTTCGTAAGATCGACGATAGCTCGGGCTTTGTGGTGCGCTTGCGGAGGATCGAGCTTCGATTTGATAACGAACAATTGAAAGTCACTCGTGGTAAAGACAAGATTTGAGCTTATCAACGAGGAAAATCAATACCAGCTTGGGCTGTACTAACGATCTTAACAGTGGATTTGAAAAAAAAAAAGTGGATACGCAGCCGTTGATTCGAGCGAGCTAAACTAATTACCCAGGCGCCCGGATATTTCCGCATGAAATTCAAATCAGAACGACGACGCAAGCGAAGGGTGCGAAAATGTGTGGCCTCGGGCTATGGGAAACACCAGTCGACTCGGTTTGGTTTTAATGAGAAAATTAGAAAAGGGCCAAGGTTCGCTAATATCAATCTCCACCTCTTGAAACTTGAAAGAACCATCAGTCAAGTCGAGAGAGGGAAAGCAGTATGTAAGACGCTGGCGTCTAATGACTTTAGGCCTCGATATATGCCAAGTAGAAACGGCTAAGGTGTAATGAGAAAATTGACGAGACGGTTTATAATTCGTTCAACGGTGATTTAACGCTTTTAGCACTTGGATCGATGCTGCTGATGACTGTTTAAATGCGGATAGGTATTCTGCTTTTGCGATATCAGTTCGAAGGTGAATCCGCTCTCGCGAAACGTACATAACCGCCCGTGATTTCCATAAAATGCAATACGGAAAGAGGAAAAAACAATTTTCCAGAATAGCGAGCCAAAAAAAAAGGAGAGAAAGTTTAAAATAGAGTCTGCTCTTGACTTCCTCGCTGTCCGACTGCGCAGCTCTGATCGCTGAGCCGGCATAGCTAATTGCTATATGCAGGCTTTTCGATAAATCGTCAAGCCAGAGCGTATACACACACACAGAGTTGAAGCGAGAGAGGATAGAGAGAGAGAGCAGAGAGAGGGCGGTGGTGGTCAATGCTTTATTGCGCAATTATTTCACGCAGAGAGAGAGAGCGGAGAAGGGGGGGAGGGACGTTAGCCAGCCAGCCGGAGATCGCAAGCCGCGCTCTGCACCCCCGGCAGAGGGAGTGAGAGAGGCGTCGCGCAGTGTGCTACTGGCAGGCTCTGCTCTCTGGCCTCTCTGTCAATACCATTTGCCGACTAGACGATCCTCTCTCGCTCGCTCATTCGAAGCCCGGCCCACTCTCTCGATTTACCGTCCGCTCTATCTCGCTCTCCCTTGCGCTTTGTCCTCGTCGTCCTTTGGCCCGTTGTGGTGGTCGGCCGAGCGGCAGGGGTAGGGGGGGGATGGCTCGAAGCGCGCGCAGCACAAGCCGATAATTAGCGACACTCGTTCGTCAGAGCGACATGTCGACTGATTACGTTGGCCACTGCCAACCGGCTGCTACTGCTACTGGGAATCGCGCGGCTCGTTGGGAAGGCAAAAAATTCTCATGGACCTATACTCCCTCTTTCTCTAGTATTCGCACTTTTCACCATTTTCAGGCTTGGGCGACAAAGCGAGAGAGAGAGAGAGAGGTAGGCAGGGTCTCTAATTAATCGCGCGAGAACACCCAGAGGTCGTCGGGCGCGAAAGATAATCCTATTTTCGGGGGGCCTGTACGGGCGCAGTTGTCGGAAGGAAAAAATTTATGTGCCAGGGAGACAGAGAGGCCTCTGGCACACGAAAGAGAGCAGTGTGCACGGGTACATAACGTGCCAGCTGCGGGCTTTTTCTCCCTGGCCCGCTGTTCGCGCAGGTGAATTGGCACGACGAAATTAATCGGGACCGAATGTCCGATGAATTATTCCGTTCTCTCGACAATTGGCTCGTGTGGTTTGTTCGCTCTTTCTCCCCTTTTTTTCTCTTTATTTTTTTGCGATAAGTCGGCCAAACCTAACGCCAAACGTTGTAACATCTCTATTTTTTTTTTATCGAATACTCAATTTAACGTCAATAAATTACAATTGCAAGTTTCTTAACAGAATAACTCTGAATCGAAGAACATTACACGCATTAGGATAGATTTTCGTACCAAGAATACTCAGGCACGATAGCAATGCGCAACCTCGGGAGATAGCTTCGCTACGTTACCGCGAAGAAAGGAGAGAGACGAAGGAGTACCACATGAAATAATAATCATAATAATGCAGACTAGGAAGCCGAGTGTGAATGGGAAGTAAAACGAAGTGATGCCGTGGCGTTTACGAGGCGCAGAGGCCTCGAGAGACACGCGGTGCACATTCTATTGTTGAATGTCGCTTAAGCTCTTGATGTATATTCTCTCTCTCGTTCTCTTGCCAGAGACCAGAATTTCGGGGCGAATATGAGCGAGTGTTAAGACGCTCCTCTGGGGAGTTGAAATTCTCCCCCTACTCTTTGCCGGTGACTTCAAAAATCAAGCTTTAATGCAGCCGTCAAAACTATAACGAGTTGGCTTTTGTTTGGAGATTTTCGTTGGTACAGTGAACACACGCCAGTAGAGAAATTAATATACGGATAAATGTAAATTGCTGATGAAAAGTGGCACTTCTTTTGGTTCTAGTTGGTGAGATTGAAATTTATGGAAAGGAATCGAAAATTAATGGGATTCTTCGTTGCACGTGGACAAATTTGGTTGTATGATGCAGAAGATGACGCATAAGAGAGTTACGTCCCTAAGGCGGCTTTTGCTTTAAGCCCCCTCGGCTTTAAAAATTAACATTTCATCTCCGGATAAGAAATTCCCTGCGTCGGATTAGAGCGGAAGATGGAGATAAAGAAGGAACATCTCTACAGCTGGTTGACATGCACATACGATCGTCTTCCATGTGTAAGTCGCTGTTTGCCCTTAAAACATGTATTACTCAAGCTTCCGTTATGTTTTTCTTTGCTTGTACACGTATAGCTTCTTTTCCTTTTGCCCACTTTAATTTCGACAATATTTTCCTAAGTAAAATAGCTCGCGTTCAAAGTTCCAGGCACGGCTTTATAATTTTTGAATATAAATTCATTCTGCATGCAGCTTTAGAATTCTAAGCTCAAGTCAAGGTTGATAAGATTGCCATGTCAGTTACGTGAGCTCTCTCTCCCTCTCTTTCGGGCAAAGTCGTGCGAGTCGCATTTTGATAAAAAATACGCGATAGCTCGGATTACAAGAAATCCGGATTTTCAAAAATTTTCCCCAAAAAAAGAGAGTACGTAAACTTCCATTTTCAAAATCCGGTCATCCGAATCGTTCGAATTTCCAAAGTCGTTATAAAGCTCAACCAATTACATCGATTTTCCCTGCTCTACTCCTGCGTCCACCTTAATATCACCAAAATGCTCTCTCTCGATTCGCTTCTTCAAGCCGGAGCAAGAAATCCGTAGGATTGCTCCATCTTCATTACACTAAATCCCGCAGTATGATAAGCGCTCGGGCTATCCGCATTACCCACGCGGAGGTACATATAGACGATCTCCGCACACCTGCATCGTCCACCGTTATATATATCCACCACTTTCTCCCAACGTACTACTCCGAAAGGGTCGGAGTAAGAGAGCCGAACGTTCGACATGTTCCTCTCTCTAATAATGGCGCACCAGCTTGATCCTTCCCCCATAGTACGGATTAGGCCGGTTTTCGCCTCCTGGCTGAATCTCCTGGAGACTGCGCTTCTGCTGCTATGCAGTAGCGACGATCGGTGCATCGAGAAAGCCAGATAGCCAGCGCGAGATATAAACTCAGCAAGAGAGAGAGAGAGAGAGAGAGAGAGAGAGAGAGGTAGTCCAGACTGTTGGGTAAGAGAGAGAGGGTGGGGATCGGTGACGAGGGTCGGCTGCAGCTCCTCGGTCTTCCTCGTCAGCTAGAACGTTCCGCACACACAGGCGTGCTTTAGCTCTATACGTGCGGAGCCGCACTTACGCGTTTCAGCCTTGCTCTGCCAGTCTGAGCTAGGCGTACGTGTGTGTGCGGTAGCGGCGTGAAGGGAGGGGGCACCGAGTGCGCGGCAGGCTCCGATCGTGTTTCCTGACCCTGGCATTTCCAGATCCCCCGGATTATGCCGGCCTGACACGGGACGTTACTGTAACGCTCTCTCTCTCTCCCTCGTACGCGTACATACGTATACGACCGAGGGACTCGTGCGCAGCGAGGCACGGGCTTTCCCCCCCTCTATACCCACAGAGCTCTACCGACACGTACGTATAGAGCGTTTGCACACTGAGAGATAGCCGGCGAAGAGAAGACCGGTGAGGGAGAAGGAGGGAAGAAAGCGAAGAGAGAGAGAGGGGGTTGGTAGTGGCCGCATTAAATCCCCGGGAGAATCTTTGTGTGCGCGGGCTATTCGGCTCTCTCTCTCTCCGCTTCTGCGCCGGGAAAGCGCTGTTTAAGTGGCTTAAAATAAGTACGATGGCCCTCCTTCGCCTCGATCCCAAAGTGCTAGAGCATCCCCCCCTGCTCTCTACGCTTCGGGCGAATACACCCTTACCCCCATACGCCCCTTGCCTACCGAGTACTGGGGGTTAATTACTTCGTGCGCTGGATCGGTGAAAAACAGAGCGGCAGTCGGCCGCAGAGACCGTGGAAGGAGAGCAAAAAAAAGAGAAAAATACGGGAAGTCGGCCGAGTGTACGCATATATATATATAAGCCTCTGGCGTGGCAAGGAAAAGCCGGCTTTTCTCGTTCTCTCTTTTCCACTCGCTCTCTTCTCTCGTGCGGCCGCCAGGGGGGGAGGGGGAAGGGTAAAAAGTGAAAGTTGGCGTAGGGAAAGGCTGTGTGCTTCGAGGCCGGTCTTCTACTTTGGCTGGGGGGGTTTGCTACCTCTTTGGCCGAGCTGGTAAGGTCGTTAGCGGGCCGGAGATGACAAAGTTGCATAAACAAAAGAACAGGATTGGGTAAGGGGGCCGCGGAGGAATTGCAACTGCTCGGGCCCGAGCATAATCGGAAGTTTCGCCTGCCTCTCCTACCCCTCGACTACCACCCACACTCTCTCCTGACTCTTTCTCTTTCTCTCGCTCGGGGTCTAATTTCATTAGCCGCGACTTCTCGAGGCGACGCGTTGTGAATTCATTTGAAAAGCGGGGGGGGGGAGAAATAGCAGCGGGGGTGTCTTTTTAATTACGCTGCTTGTCTTGGATTAATTCCCGGGCAACGCGCGGCCGTTCGTTAATTGCCAATGGCATCAAACGAAAATGAAGACGCAATCGCAGGGGCGAAGAGGAAGGCGAAGTAATTCTCGAAACGAGCTAGAGCAAGGGGGGAAAAGCTTCGATTGGAAAACTTTCCGTCGTGATGAAACATCATCATCGGAGCGCCGGCGTAGAGAAGAGACGCGAAGAAAATCAGAGCGCGCAATTTTGAGCGCGCGAGTGTACGGGCAGAGGGAGCTTTTGTGTGTCGAGTCAACCGACACTACTGCAGGCCTTCCCCCTTTTTGCTTTTACGTCTCGCTCTATACCTAAGTTTCCCGTTCGTTACCTCCGAACGCTAGTTGGAAGGGGGTAGCCGAGCGAAGTTGCCGGCGCGCGCTGATTTTCCGTGCGCTGCGCGCCACGTCGTGTTTGCATAGGACCCTTTCTATACTTTCTTTTATTTGCTCACCGGCGCTTAGGCGCCAAAGTCTTATTGTGTAGTGATTTGCCCGCTGCTTTATTCGTCTACTCTCTCTCTGTCTCTCTTGGCATTGTTTTGCGCACGATCGAAACGCCAAGTGTTCGCAGATTCGAATTTCGAAACTTTAGCTTGGAGTACTGAAGCATCCCAGACGCTTCGTAATCGACGAGAGAGCCGGAATTTAATACGCGCGTTCAAGCTCAACTGGCCTCTGCTGTTTTGAATCATTAAATTCAATTTTGTATTATACATCGAGAGCCTCCGGGAAATTATATTCTAATTACGAACTTTAGAATGGCCTCCTAATATTTGACAAAGCGAGCTTTAATGAATGCGCGCGATTTCATAACGCGGCTCGTCTCGCTTTTGCCGGACTAATTATCGAGCTGCACTACTGAAAAAAAATCCAATTGACTCGTCGAGCTGCGTAAATTTTTTTAATTCTTTCATAGTTACATCCCCGGGAAGGAAATACGACGCACAGTCGGCCGGTGAGAATGAAATAAAGTCGCTCTCGGCGTTTCAATTATAACTCCAAAAAATGACATTTGCATTCGTAATGGTATTCTCTTTTCATTCGACCTTATTCGCATTGATTAAAAAAAAAACAGAAAAAAAGCCTCTCCAACGAATCTCCATTTCAAAAAGCACGCACGGCCAGGTGCGCGAGTGCGCTACGTGGAAGCTATTAAAATTTTTATCAGCCGGGGCCCGTTCGTCGTAAAAAAAAGGAAGAAAAAAAATGGAGCACGCGTCCTTCGTACAGCTGATATCCGAACTCCGAAGCAGTATATGCGGCGCACACGTTGCCGTCCTTACATTCTATTCAGCTCTCCCTTCCCCCGAAAGATGCCATCTGTTGCGAGAGAGAGAGAGAGAGAGAGAGAGAGAGCCGAGAAGAACGTGCGCGCTCGCGCCAGGCTATTCCATGAATGCCACACGCTATCCTCGCTACACACGCGCGGACCATGTACACGTAGAGCAAGCGGCATGTGTATAGGAGCGAGAGAGAGGGGTAAAACTACCAATACCGCAAATTCAGGCAGCCGGCGCGCATTCCCTGACACGTTCCAGCGCATCACCTGTTTCTGTGTTACGCTGTGCTGCTGGAGGAGAGGGAGAAAAAGAGAGATCGCGTATAGCAGGCAAAGAGTTGCTGGGGTTTCGTGGAGAGGGCGAATGTATGTAAGCGCGCTCTCTGCTTGCAGCGCGCGTCGTTTTGAATTCCCGCGCCCTCTTCTGCTTTTACGCCCGCGCCCCAGTAGAATGTAGGTGAAATTGCGCTACCCTACACCACCAGCCACGCTACCCTTCTCTTTTAACTTCTCGCTCTCCTCTTCCTCCCCTCCCCTGACTACCCTACGTATATATCTACGTAACGTTTCGCTCGAAAGTTTTAAATCGTTAAAATTCGCTTGGCGTCGAGGTATTTCCGGGCTCTTGCGAAATTTACATGCTTTTGTGAAATTTATTTATTTATTTTAAAAGCTCGCCAGTCGCCTATTTTCTTTTTTTTTAGCGAGAGAGTCGGAATTTTTCGTACTTTTTCACTTTCCTCCTCGTCACGCCGAGTTGTCAAAGCGCGAGAGGGAGTATATCTTTTTTTTTCCCCTACGAGAGAGAAAGAGAGTCCGAAATAACGCCGGTTCGACCGTTTTCGAGCTCGAATAATACGTTTAATGGCAATTAATAACCACGCGACACAACAAAGATGTTTTTATGCAGCTCGGCACGTATTCGAGCCGCAATGATAATAACAAATCATTCCTTTGCTAACATTAATTGCGAAAATAGCTCCGGCCGTAAGAGGTAATAAGTCCCGGCGTTAAGAATACTCCTTTTATAAATATTACGGCCTCGTTTTCTTTTCCCTCGAGTTAGCCGGAGGGAGAGCTGGCATGGAGATAGGGGGGGCGGGACATGGATAGCAGCATTGCCCCGGCATATTCATTAGGTGTTGCAGTTTTGATTCAATTACTCTTTGTTCTTTGCGGGGAGAGAGAGAGAGAGGGCATAGTTAAATTTCCGGTTGCTTTGAGTTTTCTCGCTGCTCCCCCCCCCTCCTTCGCTGAACCGCCACTCTGCTATTCGCTTTTGCTCTCTGGCCGAGCTCGCTTTCTCTCATCGGCGAAGCTTTAATTGAAACGAATATTACGTTTTTTTGAACAAATGCTCCTCCTACTCCTCCCGGCTTCTTCTCCTCTATTGTTTGGCATTTCCTTATGCAAATCCAAGGATGAATTACCATAATGCGGTTGAGAGAGAGAGAGAGGGGGGGGTAAAAAAAACGTTATAAAGTGATTTTATGTTTTTAGGCGAGTTTCATTCTGTTTGAAAAATCTTCAGCTGAATATTTCCCCGGCGAATATTAAAATTTTTTCCCTTTCCCCCATAACCCCCACCCTTACCATCTGCATTATGCGCTCTTTCTCCTCCTCTTTTCTCTTCTCTCGTTCGAGAGCCGCGGCTTTCTCTCTCTTTTTTCGCTATGTACATTAATTAATGCATCACTTACATAGCCACCTAGCACGCATTTTTCCAACGAAAACGCAGCTCTTTCTCTCTAGAGAAAGACCCTACGGTAACAATATTAAATTTTCAAATTTCTTCTTTCTCTCAATTTTTGTAACGCGAAAGCGTAACAAACGCTTGCGTAACGCCAACACAGGCTTCTTGCAACAGTTCGACGCAATTATTCAGTCACGCACTCGGGTGGGCCGTGTAAAGTGCCATCGGAATAAATGCTCTCCTCTCACGTTGCTCAAATTCGGGGGGAGAGCCGTATACGTCGGTTCTATAACGCTTTTCTGGCAGGCGAGCGCTCCTGAGCTCTCTCGCGAGACTCGTAGACGCTCTCGCGTCAGCGTATTCTCTCTCCCTCTCTCGCTCGCTCGATGCAAATTGCTCCAAACAGAGGAGGCAACAGGGCGTCGCGGATTCGCGCGTTTGTCACTGTCAGCGCACGTGTGCAAGTCTGCGAACTTTCCGGCGAATAGTTCTGCTCTCCCCTTTCCCTCTTTTGGATAGCGACAGATCTTGAAGTATGCTAGGGGATTAGAAGCGTTGAATTAAAAGGCTAATTTGAACTTGGTCGATTCTACTGGGAGGATCGTTCGTTTTCATTAGACATTGGGATTTTCTGGGGATGGAGGGACTTGGGTTAGGTTAGTAAGAGTATTTTTTTTATCTTTATGCAGTTGTCGTTGTATTAGAGATCAGAACTTGCGAATAAGACTTGCACATAAACCAAGGTAACTTGGATATACTTGGCTAAAAGTTTATTAGCATTCGCTTTATCAGCAAACACCAAAAAAAAAAAAAGAAAAATTTCCATACTTTTTCGTTAAAATCCCGAGGCGCTTAGATACATTAAGCGAACGTGGTCATCCCCATGGTATTTTGCGCCAGGCGCACATACTCGCAGGCCCGAGCATTAGCCGAATGATTCCGCACCTGCCACAGCCAGCGTGTATATATAATTTATGACCGTGGCAGACACACACACGCACATACACACGCTCTCTCACTCACTCGTGCTGCGCGTGCTCTCTAGCGCGTTAACCGCGCGCTCGCTCGCACGGCTAACAACTACGGCGGACGGGACGTGAAAATCAATTAATTTTAATTAATGCAGCCAATTTGCAAGAACGTGTTCTCTCCCTGGGACTCGCTGGCTCGACATTCGTTCCCCAGGCTTATAAGCCCCTCTCTCTCTCTTGCTCGCATGCTCTCGCTGAATTTATCGATATTTCGGTACGGGCCCCAAGTGAAATGGAGCGGGAATAAGGGATAGCAAAAAATTTTCGGGTAATAACTAAACCTGTTCTCTCTCTTTTTTATTTTGCTACTTTTAGAGCGGGTTTAGCGAATAATGCATTACGCGCAATTGGGTCGCATGCGGGTGGCTGTATTTGAGCAAGGCACTGTTCTCGCGCTGTTTGCAATTTTTTCGTCGAAATACACACGTAAACGTTGCAATTTGCATTTTTGATAAAAAAATATACAGTGTTGATTAATGCGCGAGAGAAACGGCGCCCCCGATAAATTTTTATCGACGTCGCTTGTTATCTGCTTTCGAATTCGGTACATAGTTTTTATATTTTTTTTTGTTTAATTAAATTGACATGTAGGTCGCGCTGTATATTCAAATGCATCCCGATGCAAACGAGCATATATCCCATATGCGTGTACATTTGGTGAAAATTCGGTTATAAATGAAGTATTTGATATCGGTACTTTGGGGGTGAGGGAGGAGGAGGAGGAGGATTTGATCTAATAAAATGAAAACTCAATTGATTAATTTAATTAAAAGCCATAAAGCCCCTGGGGTCTTCAGCGCTAACAATAACCGTAAAAGGTTAGTACTCATGCATAAATGTAACAGCTAATCCTGGGCGATTTCACGCATCCGTGCCGCGGCTAGTAGATCATTTTCAAACGCGTAACATGGGCCCGCTTATACGAGAGCCGAGAGGCTTCATTGGCCCTGCCTGCCTGACCCCCCTTGCATCAGCCCCTTTGTGAAAACTTCGATTGGCCTAATGACGTCAACGAAAATGCAGTGAAAAGCTTTTAGCGATGGGCTATCGCTATTTACACGGGCTTATCGGGGCTATTATTCAATATTTTAAACTCTACGCTCGCACTCGCCCGAGCCATCCATCAATTTGCCACGTGTAACCAAACCTGCCCCGACGCGTTGAAAAGCGAGTCCATGTGCGCACGAGTGTAAGACAATGGGATCGAAGATACACGCGCGCATTAACGATACAACCTCTCGATATATCGTTCGCCTCGGAAATGCCGTTTCTTTTTCTCCGGCGTTAAATTTATTTATCCGCAAATTCGTTCGTCTGTGGCGTTGGTAAACACAAAAAAACCACGAGAAAAAAAGAAAATGCTGAAGAAACGTTTCTTCCTGCATATAATGCCGTGATTAATGCTCCTCGGAAACTTTTCGCCTTAACAAGGATTTATGCCGAGCTCGTACAATAATGCCACGGACAAGATAATAAATACCAAGCGGCTACTCTCCCACGTAAGACGCTAACGACGACGCGCTCGCTCTCGCAAGCTCGCCCCCGTCCGCTGCCAATAAACGCAGCGGATACGGTCCTCCTGTCCCCTCGTTCCCCATTCTAGCGTTACACGAAATGGTAAACACGCCGTTCGTCATTCATAGGAGCACGCGCGCGTAGAGTCGCGTTATCCCTTATATCACGAGAGGAAAACCTGTCGCTCCGGCTCCGATAACGCGAAAGCTCTCTTCTCTTCTCCGTGACCTCTTCCCCTGCCGTTAACGTTCGTTTTTTTTCTTCTCTCTCGGCCTGACGGTTCGTTTGCTTGGGCGCGACGGACGTCGAGGGTGGCATAATAGGATTACGTGAAGAATTACCGTCGCGCAGAGACGACGTCGACGATGATGGGTAGCGCGCGCTCCTCTGGGGAAAGAGAAGAAAAGGGGGGGAGAGAAAGTCGAGTCTATTATCGGCGAGGCGCTTAAATCGCGAGGAAAGAAGGGAAAAATGCGCGCGGATCGTATGCGTTTTGTGCTTACGCAAGACGCTTATTATCGGGAGGGTATTATTTACGCGAAGTTATCGTTTATTTCCTCGCGAGTAACGTTTTACGTAAGGAATTCATTGGGATTTAAATGCAAAAGATCTTCAATGCTCGTAATTAAAATTCAAATAATATTCTGTGTGTGTGGTTTTTTGTGCCATTCTCAAGGAGAAACATTTTAGCGCTTTAATCAAAACTTTAACGTCTAAATTACCGCATCACTTCCTGCAATTTAGCTCTCGAGAGCCAATGCGCGTTCGCGGCCGCGTCAAGAGGATCATCCCCGCTTCAAGTTTCTTATCTCGCTTAGAGAGGAAAAGAGAGAGAGAGAGAAGAGGAGAGCAGCAGCCGGAGAGAAACGCGTGTGCGCTTAATATTTGCCGAAAGACGAGAGAGAACTGGGAAAGATGAAAGCTCTTGTTAGTAGTATCGCGGAAGCTACGTATATAAACGCCGGGATAAAATCTCGAGCGAAAAAGGAGGTTGCGCGCCCGAGTGGTTGTCGGTCCAAGAGAGAGAGAGAGACCCTAGACGACGATGAAATAAAGATAAAGAGACGTAACGGAGCGAGAGAAATCGTGTAACATCATCCCCCCCCTCCTTCTTCTGCTTCGCAGGAAGAGCGTCCGGTTCTTCCGGTCGCGCGAGCAACACGAGAACCCCTCTCTCGGCCTTGTCTCGTCGGCCTGTTTTCGGAAATTGGACGTTGGCTAAGACCTAGGGGGAGGAAAAATGAAGAAGATCTGGACGAGATCATGCTCGAGAGCTGAGACTGAGAGCGTGACGATACGCCCGCGACGGATTGTAATCGGAAAACTTGCTGGGGCGAAATTGTTGCCGTTGTTGTTTTCCACTTTTACGGGGAAGCTCTTGGACGATGAAGGTCAGAGGGAGAAATGTAGGGAACGGATGACGAGAGCCGTTGTTAGCGCCGGGAGCGATGAGTAATGCGACGAGATCTTTTTTTCTCTTCCTTTTTTTGGCTCTGAGCGAGTTATTTTTTAAAACGAATTTTTCCTTATCGAATTTTGCTAGGTGGACACGTTTTAGCTTTTTGGAAAGTTTGTAATTATAGAGTTAATTTTGAATGGGTCGATTTTAATAGCAACGTTATGCGGAGGATTAAGTTTAAGTCGTAATGCATTCATTTCGAATTTGGCGAAATGTATTGGATCGCCTGTGTCGTTGGAAAGACAATTAATATTTCGTGTATGGAACAGACTCACTTTATATTCCGACAGATGCGATTATAACGAAGGATCCAAAGAATAATTACCTGAAACAGAAAAAGGAAGAGACATTTATTAATTTTGTCCGCTGATAAATTAACGAATGAAAATAGCGGATATTTTTTAAACAAAAAACTTTTTAATACACGCCCACCAAACTTTACGACGTATTTTCTAAAAATAATCTCGGCTTTAAAGCGGCCCCGGGTAATATAAAACTAGCAATTTTTCAAATAACCCCTTTTTGTATGTAAGTCACCTTAATTAAAATAGACCGTTATCGCAAAACTCAATTTCTTTTAATAGCATCATCCCTTATTAAATCATAAGTAGTCTCTCGAAAGCAATTTGGCTGGGGAGGGGGGGGGG
>JAPYYQ010000934.1:44685-66609 GCA_030522585.1 Anagyrus pseudococci
GGCAAGGAGAGAAAAAAAAACGAGAAGAGGAGAAAAAAAAACATGCAGTTGTGAACCTATGCAGTTCGTTATCGGCCATCATCGGGAATAGCCGAGAAGTGGCTTCAGTGTCAAGGAGGCCAGAAAAAGAGAAAGAGGGAGAGCACGACAGCCTCGGTGGGCCTTCGACATCGAGCGGTAGTGTTGGGGAAAGGGGGTCTTTGCTGAAATTGCCAATTAACCGAGCCGTTTTGTCCTGAAAGACTACTCGACCGTCGTGAGGAAAAACCCGTCAGGTTAGGGAGGCGTGTGTAACTAGAGTGAGAGAGAGAAGAAGAGAGACGTGGGGGCTGGTACGGGGCATGCTTTTTGAAGCGGGATTGACAATAATCCGATAGGCCTAGATGTCTAGCCGCGGCACTTAGCGCGATTAAATCCGACGCGCTCCGACTCGCCTCCATCTCGTTTCACTTTTATCTCTCGCCCCCCTCCCCCTCGCCGTTAGCTTCTTGGCCTGCGCCCTTTTTTCCGTGCCCACGACTGCTTCTTCGCGCTTTTTATACACCCCGCCTTTGGCTCGTGTCAGCTCGGCCAAGAGATTCCAGCCACACCTTACTTCCGTCCCATTATCGCGCTTGGCCCTCCCTTCCTTATTCGTCTTGTGAGGGCTTGAGCTCACTTTTTCCTCCCTATCGATTTTCCATACTGCAAGTTCACCGTTTTTAATAGCGCGCGCGCCCGCGCCCGAGAGCTTCACCGAGGGTTCTTTTTATTTACAGACTCGGAGATAGGACGATTTACGAGGAAAACAGAGCGGACGTTTTTGAAATGTTAAGAGGGGGGAGCGGCTGCGTTAGATCGTTCTTTCCTTATTCCCGGAGAGAGAGTGAGAGAGATAACGCTTGATTACTATGGGCGTACCTTCTTTTTTTTCCATCGAGCTCTGATACGGTTGTATTGTTTTTTCCGATATATTAGTACTTCTTTGATTCTCGTGACAATAATACAGTTGGATGTATCGTCTACTGTGATATAGTATGTCCAATCGAACAATATTTTTTAAATAAACTCACTTGCTCAAGTTTCATACGCGCAAGTTTTACGAGCAATTCGAAAAAAATCAGTAGAAAAAATCGAGTTTGGTCAGACACGCGCATTTTTCGACTTGTAATTTTAACGTTAACGCAATTTTTTCTAAACAATTACAGATGGTACATTATTTTTCAATCAACAGAGAAACATTCCAAATTCAAGAAGAAATTGCAATCCACAAGAGAGCAAAATAACCGCACGAAGTAGAACCGAAACAATCAGGATTTCCCCGAGTCAAGCTGTTGTTGTAAAGCTCAAGAAAATCGCGAGCACTTAAAAGCTCCCCCCTCTTATCCCCTGGAAACGCTCTTAATCAGACATAAAGACGACAAAGTGCAGTAGCGCATCTAGAACAGAGGAAGAACGGGTCGAGGAAGAATGGGCCGGGGTTGGGGGGGGGGAGAATCAATTCGCTGCAATCTCGTGAATCGCACGGGGGCAAAGGCAACTTTCTCAATATGAGCAAGCGCGCGCAACAGAGAGAAACGCCGGACGCATTCTGCCGAACAGACGTGCACTTCCCTGCCCCCGGATTGGAGAGGATGAGAAGGGGGGGGGAATCTCGCCGAGGGCGAAGAGCATAGAGTAGGGGGGCAATCACGTCGAATGCCTGGCGCCTGGGGACAAGCACGAGATTTCGGGGGGGAGTGCGACTTCATCGGCGACGCGAAAAGCCGCGCGCTATTGCGCGAATTACAGCGGAGTCGGTAATAAATTCGAGTGGATGAACCCGAGCGGGGGGATAGAGCCTTGCACTTCGAATTAATTACGGCAACCGGTACAGGGCGGGAGGAGGCTATGGATGGCGGGAATTACGTCGTGAAAAGGAAAGGGCTGAGCAGGCTCGTACTCGCTCGCGCAAACTCTCAAATACGACTTCCGGACAAACGATCGGCTTTACCTTTGACGCCGGCATCCGTCACAGTCGCTTCCGTTGCTTGACTTTCCATTTCATAGCACCCCCTTTCCCGCTCCTTAGACTTCTAAGATCTGTCCTACGCGGTTTCTCTTGCTCACCTCGCAAGGGGAAAACCTTCTTGCTGCACATGTACATGCTGGTTGCATTCGTCCGCGTCACGCGAAATCTCGTACGGGAGAGCTTACTTTGTCTCTCTTTCTCTCTTTCTCTTTGTCTTAGTCCCGATCTTTCTTGCTTGTTCGTACAACTGACTGCCCGTCTCTTTTGTTTCGTTATTTTTACAAAAACGTAATTTTAACTTTTCTTCCTTTCTTTTTTTTATTTACTCGATATTTAGCTTCAAATTCTGCGCAGAAAAGCAAAAAAAAGAAATAAAAAAGATAAAAAAAAGGTCAGCGATTAGCCGCGCTTTAACTTCAAGCGAATTAAAACGACGTGTTGCTTCAATTTCGTGCCCAATCAGAATCAGGATTTTGTTCGCGGGAGAGCAGACGAAACGCTTTTCGAGTGTAATGAATAGGAAATTCCGAAAGGCCGGCCCAGATGCCCGTAGCGCCTGACTCTTCCTCTTTCCCGTTCAATCCTCTTCCCTATACCCAAGGGGGTTATCGTCATTTCCGAATCGATTTCGGTAATTGAATAATCAATCCGACCGAGGACGTCGGAGGCCAGCTGTACTTCTCTCGCTCTCCCTCTCTTTCTCTCGCCGAGTAATTTCTGCCGATCGAGATTCAATTAAAAATTAATGATCAGTCAAGCCGTACTTCAGACAAGAGAGAGATAGAGAGCCTAAGGGCTGCTTTTGTTGCGTGCGCCGCCGAACTCTTTCCGAACCATCGCATCCGGGTCTCATCCACGCTAGAGCCTCGAGAACTAGCTCCTCTCCCTGTTCTTCATTCTTTCTTTTTCTTCTCTAGTTGGATGACGAAGTTCGCCGACTGCTTAAATAGTTTTGACGAGGAACAAAGACGGACGGACAGCTAAGAGGGAGGCGTGGTTTACCGGATTCTTTTAGAGAAGGCCGGCTACTTAAACTCCCCTCGATGAGCCAATTTCTCGTGGTTGCATTAAAAATTTAACGCCCGCACGTCCGTCGAGCTTGCGCAAGCTCTCTTCTCTCTCTCTCTGTCTCTCTCTCAGGTGGAGAATATGCGCGAAGAGAGCCGTTGACTGGCAGGGAGCTTATTGCTCCGTCCCGGCTTACTTTGCGTTATGCGTTACGCGTGCAAATTTAAGCGGTTCAAGCCTCTTGCGCCCTGGGCTCTCGAGCTTATTAACAAATTTCCAGCTGCATACACGGAATCCAGATCCGACGTTCAACTTACGAGTCGGAGCTCGCATTTTGTTTTGCCGCTCTCCTGCGTTACTCTCGAATTTGCATATAATTTCAATTTTCTATTGCAGCTTTTGCGTTTATTATTACACGCGTATTGTTCGTAGGCAAGGCGTACAAATTTTTTGCAATTTGTTTACGTAATATATTGTAAGAAATTTTTTGTTTGTTGTTGAACAAAACTAATAACATAAGAAAGTAGATAGAAGCGTGCTTACGGATGATTAATTTACAGGCTTTTTAAAAATCTTTTTAATAATCGCAAAGTAGATTACGCAAAAGTCAGCGTACGAATGCTTTTATTACTCCGTTATAAATTAATATTCTTCACCTTTTATTTAAAAAAAAAACGAAACATAACGAAATGAAAAATTATTCTTGCCCCGCCGACCTTTAAGCCAAATTGCAGTAGCAACAGTCCATTAAACGCAAAATTTTTCAAGCGGCTTAATTAAAAAAATATCTAATTACAAAGTAATTTTACGTTTTTTTTTCTCTCCAAGGTCCGGTTGTAATAGGACCTCTGGTAGTGGAGATAGCGCGCAGGAGTAGGAGGCGAGTAATGCCTGCACGAGTAGGAGAGAAAAAAAATAGTAGGGCAGTTGCATTAAAACTTTGTTCGCCGCGCATACGCAAATTAATGGCGAAAGCGCGAGCCTCCTCCTTTCCCTTTTTTGTTTTCCACCAAAAATAATTGTGCGCGCTAAATCTGTTTCGCGCAGTCGAGAGAGCCCGAAGAATGGCAACAACGGGAGGGGGCATACGTTAATTTGACGCGAGGCTTTGGAGAGATAGACGAGAGTTCGCTTGGGGGGGGGGGGAGGCATAAAAACTGTTGCGCCTCGCGCGAGTTTGATGAATTACGAATGATAACGAGGTTACTCGTTATAAAGCGAGTCTCACCCTTGCGAATCACCGAACCCGAAGAGCTGAAGGATAGCAAGAGAAATACAGAGAGAGGAAAGAGAGAGAGAGGGAGTAAGGGGGTAGAAATGGAGGCAGAGGGGCAATGGCATCGGGTTTGCACTTTGTGTGTCGGATCTCGGTGGCCTGGAATGAAAAACGCCGCGCTTTCGGTTCGCGCGTGTCAATTAGTCTCGGCTACGTCGGGAAAAAAAAATCAATGTACCGCGAGAGCCAGGCTGTACGAGTGAAATAGAGAGAGGAGGGCGCTGAGATGTTGGAATCTGGGAAAAATCAAAGGCAACGAGGGAAAATAAACGAGCGGCAGCTGCTCGTTTCTCTCTCGTTCTTTCCATTTGTACCTAATCCGCTTGAAAAATATACGTAAATGTGTATGGGAAAGTAGCAGGGAAGGCTTTCGCGCCAGCCGCGGCTTTTTCGGCATCGAGCATTAATTTTATTCGGCCCCCTTTGTGTTTCTATTGGGCTCGGCCCTGCTGTTACTACTGCTTCGTCGTATTGCCGTGCGCGGCTTTCTCTCACTCTGGTTGGGTAAACAAATCGCATTTTGGCCGGAGTTTGTTTACGAGTAAACAGTCAAAAGGCTAAGTGCTGGGTGGGGGAAAGGGAAAAAAAAGAAATCCGCGGGTATACACGAGCGACGCGGAAGTACGGTTTAGAGCGCCATCGCGTCATGCTGAGGAAATCAATTTGGTAAGAAAAGCTAAAACAAATAAGCACACGCGGGTAGATGGCGTCGTTCGGTGCTGCTTTTTGTTCGATGTTTTTCTTCTTTACTGCTATAGTGAAAGTCGGTATAAAAATAGTTTTATTCTCAAGCGACAGTCGCAATCTTGATGAATCAGAAATTGTTTGTGACGTTATACGTCGCAATACTTGTATCCAAAGGATTAGTAGGTACCAATTTCAGCTTAGTACCTCCTAAAACGTTCAAAGCTTTTCAGAAGAAAGAAAGTCCAGAAATATCGCGGAGTTACCCTACATCTCTCAAGCAAGTGCATTAAGTCACCTTTTCTCCGACGCGTCGAAAAGTGCAACTATAGCAGCCACGTCTCAACAAGCTCGAATAAAAGCCGCGCTCACGACGAAATCACCGTTCTCATTCTCTCAACCATAGCCTCGCTCGCAGCATTACCGCATTCAACTTTTTCTCTCTTTCCCCCTTTTTGGTCTTTAGCATCAAACGCTCCGCGCGATCTCCCTGGGGGTAATGGAATTTTCAAGATTTCCGCAAGTCTCGAGCTGTTCGCGGCAAATGTCTTTTCGTCCGTGGTGGGGAAAAAAGGAGGTATATGTACCAGCCCAGTCCACACCGGATAATGCATTTACGTATTACTACGTGTGGAGAATTAACCATCCTACCCCTGCTCTAGGAGATGGTAACGACGGCCGATGCAGTATAGCCGCGCGTCGCGCTCTCTTTCTCTCGCCTACGGCCGTATAACGCCCATGGGCAGAGCGTGTACGTGTGCGCGTGTGTAACATGTGCTTCTAATCTCTCGGTATATCAGCGAGAGCGCTCGGTCGGTAATGGCCCCAGCCGCGCGCTCGCGTTATCTTTCTCGTCTATCCCTATCTCTCGTAACTCCCCCCCGTCCATGCCCCGCAGTCGACCTACCAGCCTCGGGTCGGCGGGTTAAATCTTCAGCGGAATCTTCCAAAAGCCCGGGCGAGCGGGCCACTGTTGTGTCTGTGTTGTGTGTTGCGATATTCTCGCTTCTGCTATAGCCTCCAATGGATTTATAAGGCATGAACGTCAATGTTGTTTATTGATCCAATATATATTGAATTAATCTGCTTTTACGGTTATGGTTAATCTTCGTTTCCGCTTGGGCGCACACATCCTCGCTATCCTCTGCACGGCCGTGTGTAATGATACGTGGTTTTTGTGTGTCAGATCGGCGAGCGTAGATAGGGCGATTTTCGCCTAGATATCGATGATGGTTTTTTTTTAATCCGTGGATAAACGCTGAAAGCTTATTACTCGGCGATGCCAATTAATTGATTGCAAAGAAACGTATGTAGATGAAAAGAATATCAAAGCTTTTTCGTTCCAAAAAGGAGATTAAAAAACCAAACGCGTATGTTTGGTAATCCAAACGAGTACGCAATTTTTTTGTCAAATCCATTCGAAATTTCATCAAGGTTAAGCAAACATTTGCCCGGTATATCAGCTCGATGGTAACCTCTAATCGACAAAGGTAGGCACTTAAAGCGGAAATCAGTTTGGCCGCGCAGATAATTGTTGTCCAACGCAAGGTAATTCAGCGGTTAGTTAGTACAAAGCGCCGAGAGAGATAGAAGGATATGATGGCAAGATATGGGAGGAGGACGAGTGGACGCGTGTAAGCGTTATACGTTGCCCTGCCAGTCACTTACAATGCGGTTTCGATGTCCGCCCCAGTGGCAAAACGCCGCGTGTTAACACCATCATATAGTGTCAGAGACTCTGGATTATACCTCTCTCTCTCACTCGGTGGCCTGGTTATTGTATCCGTCGTCATTGTCACCGTCATCTCCGCCGGGCAGGCCGCAAAACTAGGTTGACCACTCGCTCTCTGGCTGAAGGACACGCTGTAGCGTTAATACCGCATGCCACCTTACGATCGTGCTTTCCCGAGATAACGAAGCTCGCCAGACCACTACTTCGAAATAACGACCGAATCAAGAATCGAGATGTTGAAAGTTTGTACTTTGCACTTCGGAGAAACGAGGCAATTTTGGAGTTGCATCTTCAGATTTATTTTTTTTTGTGATGGGGTAACTTGTTTCTTGACGACACTTTGGCTTGACCTTTTAGACCAAATGATTCTGTGATCGTTTTTATCTTATTCCATTATTTAATTATACCCGTTTTCACATATCCCCAGATATTTACACATCGAACTTGCCACTATTCGGAATATAGTTATCACTAAAGTTTAGCTCGCCTATTGCCACACGCTGAGAACAGGGTCGCACGCGTAGCTGAGTAAACATCAAATCCATGCGCGTTATTTCAAGTTTAAGCTTGTTATTTTTACTCGTGACTTCGTTTCCACCCTATGTTGTCGTAAGCGATATTTTTGATCAGCGATATTATTATGCGCGTGCGACACCGGGAAAAATAGCATACCCAAAATTAGCATACTATGTAAACCCGATTGTTCGAGCTTCGACTCGTGTTCCAACTAAAAAGTCGTTTGAAAATTATAATTTAATCACAATGTATACATACATCACATAGATCGAGATAGATCGAAGATTCAGCGATAAGCTAACGATTCGGCTACACGGATAGAGCCACGAATAGCCGCGGCTTGGAGAAATTGTGCCAGATAAGGGACGAGGCTATAGCCAGCCGCCTGCCGGGCGAATAAGTCTTGGGGCTGTTCGAGACCGAGAGGTGGGCAGCACAGCTGGCGGTGCGGTGTTATTTTACGAGGGAACCACCGTGACCGGGCGCGTATCTCTTTCCCGCTCGCGTTACGCGTTGCGGCGATAGAGAGAGCCTCGGAAAAGCCCTCGGTGGTAGGGATCAGTATAGATCGATCCTCTGCAACCTGCCTTTCTCTCTCCCTCACCTGGCCGGCCAGTTTCTACGTCTATTTCAACAGCTTTGCTATTACTGCCGCTTTGAGAATTAGCGCTAACGATCGGCGCCTCCTCCTGTACACAGAAACTCTCTCTCTCTCTCTTGTGCTATAGCGTCGCACGTGTAAATATTGAGTATTTAACAGCCGACCCTAACACCGCTCTAGTATTCTAATTCCGTGTATTACTTTGTCGAACACGCTGTGTATACATCTCGCTTGTTATTTCTGCGAAAAATTTATTCTATTTTTATGAAGTACAGCGTTAACGTTATTATCGAAAGTTGTTTCTTTATCATCCGCAGATTTTTAATAAAATCACCCTGATCAGAGTTACGTGTATATACATAGATTGAGAAGTCCATAAAGTTTACGAGAATATCACGTGACGGTCGGGTAAAGCGTCGAGGAAAAGTGACAGCGGAATGCAAAGATTAGGAGGAGCCTTTCTCTCTCTCTCTCTCTCTCTCTCTCTCTCTGACGAATGGGCGGCAGGGGCCGATGTAATTGCAAGCCTCGAGAGAGACCAACCCTCTCTCTCTCTCTCTCTCTCTTGCCTTTCATCAGATATCGCGCACGAAGTTAACGTGCCGTGCTTTCTCTCTCTTACTCGGCGTATAGCACACACGCGGGGAGCACGTAATCCAGCGCGTGCCACGCGTCGCCGAGGAATTCGAGATGGCGACGGGATAGGAAGCTACCACGACGCGTCGGAGGGACCTTCTACCCTCTCTCTTTTGCTACATATAAACGCGTTTCGCAGGCGATCGCGACATTAAGCCGGTGCGAAATGAAAAAAAAGGAGGTCAAGTTGCGCTTTTTTTATTGCGCGCCCCCTCGCTAATTCGCCCGTGAGTTAATGAACAAATTTGCTTCTCGCTCTATGGCTGTTTGCATATCAAGATTGCTCGGTTGGTATTTAAATCCAGCGCGTGGTGCCGGCTTGTTCAAGGAGGTGCGAGGTGACTTCTTTTTTGCTTTCTTACGTTTCCAGGATAATCAAGCTGAAATAACGGACTTGACGATTATAAAGCAAAAGGGAATTAACGAATTTCGTAATTTTCTGAATATATGTACATGTACTGGTGTGCGGTTGTCGTGCGAGCGCGTTATAACGCTTGCCGGCCAACACTGTACGTACACATGGATATACACACTGTACAAGCGCGTCAAACTCTTTGGCTGATACACGCAGGGTAATTAGCCTTGGCTGGCTATATTGGAAAATAGGGGCAATTAGTTAACATGAACGTTGATTGAATATAAGCGTGTAAAGGCTAATTGGGATGAGTGTGTGTGTACTTATTTTTTTACGTATATTGTGTATGAATATACATAGTTTTCTCATGGCGTAGGCGTAATTTTCGAAAACTTGTTCGATTATGATTAAACGAATATTTAACAACGACACACTTTAATTTAGTTTGGATGTTGATTATTACATACATCAACATGGTTGGACATACATGAAAATGAAAATTAACGTTAAATTTTGATCTTTTAATATTCCAACTTTCCAACTAGAATACAGACACGATTCGTTGATCAAACAATTTTACCGGCTAAATTGTTAAGCTAATTTGAAATAATTCGTCCGCAGAGGGAGAGAGAGATGGTGGGGGGAGAAAGAGAGAAAGAGAAGAGCAGCATATAAGCTCTCTAGTTTGGAAACTAAGAGTGCATATTTGATTGGGCGGCTCCGACCCTTTATTTTGTTTATCGCCAAGCGTTTACGTGTACACGCAGCCATGTGGACCGGCAATGTCACTGGCCCTAGCTCTCCCCTCTCCCTATCCCCCAGTCCTATACCATGTATATATAGTATATACATATACGCTAGGCAAGTTAAAGTTCATGAATACATATTGATCGTTAGAAAATGACAACTACAGGACTGGAATAATAATAATACCCGGGGCCGGTAGCGACGGGCTGCTGTGCCCGCCGCGCTTGCATGTACATCGTGGCTATAGGGGGGAGGTAGAGGGGCGTTAGTGCCGTAGGAACGGACTGTTCTCTCTCTCTCTCGAAAGTTTGGCTAAGCATAAAGTCAAACGAAAACTCCCGGTGCCATGTGCATTATAATCCCCTTTCGCATTCGAGCCCCGGCCTCCTACTGTCCTGCGGCAGCTTCTCCGCTCTATCCTTCCCCTTTCCCCTACACTACACGCTCCTCTTGCAGGGTCAGAAGAGAAACTTTGCCTATGCGTATTTGCAAGCTCATCTGCGCGGCTCTCCCTTTTGTATTTCGCCCGTGTCGCGTGCGCCGAGAAAGTATAGCGCGCGGTTAATTAATTTTCACCCAGACAGAGAGTGTAAAGAGTATTAATCTCATTAATGGCTTTCGAATATATGGCATTTGAAAAAGAATTCGGCGGGTTAGTTTTTTAATCGGCATCGCAAGCTGGATGATCAGAGAAGGAGGGAGGTTGAAAGAGGCGCGAAACATCCCAGCCCAAGTTTTATCCCGATAAACTTTTTTGTTTTATCGTATACCGGGCATGGCGAGCTCTGTGGTAGTGGCTGGCTGGCTTGTATGATAAAGTGCGGCACTTCAATGACTTTGTGAAGTTGCATAATGTCCAAGTCCCTTCCAGCCTAGGATATTCTTGCGATAAACTAAAAATAAGTGGATGAGGCTAAGGCAATTTTCTCTCGGGCTTGCGTTCGCAGGGTTTGCTTGAGGGGAGGGGGACTGCTCTTTCTTGAAGAAAAGTGAAGCCGACGCCTTCTCTCAAGGAATGGGCTTCGGAACTTTCTTAATGCCACTACGTTTTTATCGAGAGATGACGGCCAAAGTAATTGCACGTGAGAGCGTTTTAATAATAAAATGAAGCATTGGCTTTATTACGTCAATTTTTTTTTCTTCCTCTTCTCGATAATACCCAACTCCATTTAAAACTTGGGCTTGCTTGCGTTGCTCGTGTTACGCGACTCTCTCGCGAAAAGACGCGATTAATTTTTAGCTCCGAGCAAAAAACGTACGATGTACTAATATTAGTCACGTTCGACGATAAAACAAAGTTGAATTTCCTTCCAAAAAAAAAGGTTACATCTAGCGAGCGTATATATCTTGCGAAACTAGAATCCCTACGTACATATAGATTGACGACGAAATAATAATCAATCAATTTATCAGCTTCCAAGTTTAATTCAATAATTAGAATAGATTAAATTTTAAGAGCACCGCTGCTCTCTCGAGGGAGCTACCGATGTAAGGGTGAGCGAGTAAGAGAGAGAGAGAGAGATGAGACGTTATAGGTAACGGAGGGGTGAAAGAGAGAGAAAGGGGCTCACCGGGCCAACTTGGCCTCTCTCTCCCCCGGCTGCTTCGGTAATTGCTCGGCGAGACTACGCGCTAACGTCGTCGTTGCCGGCGTCGCGTGCTGATGGCTCCCTCTCTCTCTCTCGGAAGGATCGATTTACTTCATTAGAGCGGATTCATGACAATTAGAAGAGAATCGTCCCTCTCTCCCCCTCCGTCGAAAAGGGAAAGATCGTCCGCGTGGCGCCACCAAGACTTCCGGTAATCTTGGCCCTACTCTCCCGGGCTATTAGACGAGGGCAAAAAAAGAGGGGAGGGGGAAAGTAGCGATCGACAAGCGCGTCGACTCGCGAAATTCCGTAAGAAGGAGCGTCTGACGGGGTCGTATACGAAGGCTCGAGAGCCTCGTGGGGGAGCTCGAGAGGGCGGCCGGTGACAAAGTGCGCTATCGATCGGCCCTCGCGAAGGCAAATGGCCGCGCCCTGGAGAATCTTCATTACCAGAGAGAGAGAGAGGGGCTTCATTGTAGTCTTAAAAGGGGACTTAAATCTTTCACGACATAATTAAGAGTGAGAATAAAGTTGGGGAAGGGACTTACACGCTCTGGCTGCCCCCCCCTCTCTCACTATATCTGGACATTCATTAACTACGGTCTTAAATATTTAGAGCTTGTTTTGCGCGAATATGGTAACGAGAGCTCGTGATTATTTATCGGCGTTTTCTCTCGTTCTATGCGCATTAGCATAATAATGGCAATCCGAGAGCTTGAGGGATTAAAATTTTAATCGAGAGAGTTTTGCGGTTTTATCGGCTCATCATTGCGCGTCTGAAATACACTATACTGTGAGAAATGATTTATTTTTAGTTTTTTGAAGGGGATTTTCGTCTTGCACGTTTCTCTCGGTTTTGAAATAAAATTTTCAAATGAAAATAAATCCTTTTAGAAAAAAAAATAGAAGAGTCCAAGAGCCAGCCAAATGCTAAAAGCCGCAAAGGGAGGGTAACAAAAAAAAATCGAGTGATCCATCAAATGGCCAGAGGTCAGTCCCTGAGTTCATCAGTAGTGCAGCCAAAAGGGAAACGAGAAAGAGAAACACAGACAGAGGGAGAGACGCAGAGCCAACGATTGAAGGTAAAAGGGGGGTCGGTGGAGCTCAAGGGGACATTAAACGCCGAATGGCCATCAGCGAAATTTGCGGTGAGATCGGCCGAGAGAGATTGAGCCGGGCAAGCGCGACCGAGAGACAAAACCAATATACCGCCGGGGCGTGCTTTAGGATTCCGCAGGCTGTAGGCAGCAGTTCTCCTGGCTATAGGCCCACCGCCGGCAGGAAGCCCGTCCTCTCGTCGCGTGGTCGTCGACAGGCGCAATGCCTAATCGATCACGCATAATCGCGCCTGCGCGTCAAAGGACCAGTCGCCAGCAAGAGACAAGAGAGTGATGGGGGGGGGGATGTTCGCAACGTTGTATCTATACCGCTGGCGATTGCTGAGGTCTCTCTCTCTATCGTTGTTGTAAAGTCCCTGCTTATCGTATTACCTGATGAAGAGAGAGGGAGGGCCTTAATCACTAAGTGGTTTTCTCGCTGATTAGACGCTAATCAAGCGCCTGATTGCTCTGTAAGTCCCGAAGTTTACGTAAGCCATGCCTCGAGCTTTACGCAATCGAAGGCTTGCACTTGCGCGCGCTATGTTACACGTGTATACATGTATACACATCCAATATTTGTATAATCAACGGGAGAATTTCGGGGGGGGGCAAAAGCGGGTTACATATATACATCTAAAAGCATATCGCGCGCGGTAGCAGCGGGCGCGCGCTTCGGCAATAGCCTTCGGCAAAAACAGTTTTAGCCCCGAGCGCGCACAAGTGATTACAGACAAATTGCTTTACAAGCCAACTCTCTCCGTCTCTATCTATCTATATCTCTCTCTCTCTCTCTTTCGATGTACAGCGTTATATACGCACGACGTGTTTTACTTTGCCAGCGCACGCAGACTTCGCGCCCTACGCGCATCGGCGTACAGTTATTAACAATAGTCAGCCGAGCGGACATCGCAAGCCCCGAAAACGCACACCAGGGACGAGAGTAGCGCATTGGTATACAGGGGCAGACTCTCTGGGATACGCCATATAGCCTCACTGCAGCGCAGCCCCTTTCCACAATCCACGAACAATCCCAGAATTAATTGCGCCTAAGGCGCCCGCTATATTCCTCCTCCACATCCCCCCGTCCCTTTCTCGCGTAATTATCTCGCCACTCGTAATTACGAGTCGCGGGCGCTCGTGGCCGTGAGAAAGAGCGAGTATAGACCAGGCGCGAAAGCAGCAGCAGCCCGCACGAGTAATTATTGCCGCGGTGGCCTCGCGCGCGTACGTTCCAGTCAACTCTCGCCTATTTACATTTCATGCGAGAATCTCTCCCTCTCTCTTTTTCCGATATATCCCGCTCTGTATACCGGAATTATCGATCCCTTCCATGTCTCTGTGTATGCTCTTGACGCTGCGGGTAAATATCGCTGGAGAGAGGCGCGAAAAAAAAAATGATCGCGGCCACGCGCGCGCGACCGAGAGGTCCGGCGGCTGCATAATTTGTCCTCTCTGTGTTTAACAAAAGAGTTAATGACATCGGGGCTTGCTAACTTTGCCGTTGCTTGGGTATGGGGAGAGAGAGAGAGAAAAAAAAGCAGAGCGAGAGCCTCGATATAGGTTGGCTATAGACTGTGCGAGTGGGTGTCCCGGGAATAAAGGAGCGTATATAATATATATTCGGAATAAACGCTCTCTCCTCTGATATTTGCATTTTGTTCGTTGGCACATCTAATTTCGCCGTCAAAATGATATTACGCCGGTTTAATTATACGCTTTAATAATGTCAAAGCTTTTATTTGCGCGCCCCGCGCAATCGTTATGATAATTCGTGATCAACGGTGGACTATATACAGGCTATACCTAGCCGGTATTTTCCTGCCGAATTATGAGCGTTCGTTAGCCTCCCCCACCTCCGCCTCCAATAATGTGCCCCTTTGATAAGAAAGATTTATTCGCTCGAGAGAGCTATGGACATAAAACGCAGTTGTCGATAACGCTTCCGCCATATTCTGGGTACCTCCCCATAAAAAAAAAAGAAAAATGAACGAATCAATTTTTGAACGCATACATCGTCATATATCGATTCGCTGCGATGTGGCGTAGGTATATATACGCATTCGTCAAGCGAGCACCGCGTTCTATTAGCCGTATAAAATCGAATTAATCAGTAAATCGCAATTCAACTGTCGAACGCTCTTTTAATTTCCATTTCCAGCAGCAGCAGTCCGTCGAGAGAGAGAGAGAGAGAGAGAGAGAGAGAGAGAGAGAGAGAGCGGCGAGCAAAATTAACGTCCCAGCTAAACGATCCCGAGCCGTATAGCTCACTCTTCCGCACCCCCACCCCTACCATACAGCCTCGATCCGGCATTAACGCGTCCGCTCTAATCCGCAGCCCTAAAACCAGCTAATGACGTAGCGAGCGATATTTTATCAGCCGCGGGACACATATATTTCGGCATATCCGGACTGAGAGAGAGAGAGAGAGGACGCTATGCACACGCAAATACGCGGGCCGTACGTAGTGCGCGCGTTAACGGCAAGCTCGAAAGCTCGGCCTGCGGTAATTAAATCAGTCATATCTACTTCGGAGGAAGAAGAGAGGAGTGGGGAGAAACTTTTGCTGGGAGAAGAAGGGTAAGAGAGAGGTCCAATGCCGGAAGTCACACTGTAGAGGGAGTTTCGGTATTAGCGCGTGTGTAGGTACATATAACGGAGTCGTGCGAACTTTCCTCTCTCTCTTGCGGGGAGAGCAGCCAACTGCCGGCGATATTTGCCGGTGGCGCAGCAGTTGCGGAGAGCGCCAGTGCGTGCGGTCTTAAACGCGGAAAAAGCGAGGCAAGCGCACTGGGGTATGGTATTGTATCTACGGGTGTAACCTAAGGGAAAATTCATTAGGTGAGACTTGGCTCTTTTCTCCCACTAGACTCTCACTAGCACTATCGCTATATTTTCACTTATTATATAGTTTTAATGTGATTAAGAAAATCCAGCCGGAAAGGAAGGGGAGAAAAGGATACACGAAGCATAGCGATCATTACTTCATCGTTAGCGAAAACACCGGGAGGCTCTAGCTTATTATATACGTATACATAAACGCGAACGAAGCGCCAGCTAGTCTGTCCGAAAAACGTGAGATATCACAAATGTATCTCTCTCTCTTTCTCTCGTTTGTCTGTCGGCGACAGTAGCCTGGAATAATTGCCGGGGAAAGCGCCTCGCAAGCGTTCTCCCCTGCCTCTCTCTTTCTCGCGTAATTATGACTCTCTCTCTCTTTCTCATTTGCTTCGGAATTGCGGCCAGAGCGCTATAGAGCAGCAACCAAGTTCAGCATTTTTCCGTGCTAACGACGACGGAAAGTTGCGAAACAGAACAGCCGGAGAGCGGCCAGCCGAGATAATTTGACCTCTCCCTCTCTCTTTTGCTCTGCAAGCTTTTCCCTCCGAGCTGAAAAAAACCTGCAACTCCGCGAGAAAAGTTTAACGCGAAGGAACGAGGAAACTTAACGTTTCCGCATTAATTGCGCGACCTTACATCCTCAGCCGCGTCAGCCATCTGATTTTGAAATATCCCCGTTGAAATGTGTCCCGTTCCGACAGCGAAGGACGGCGCGAAGGGTAAAAAATGAAGCGTAGAAACGGAGACCGCGAGAATCGTTAGCGCGACAGTTTCAGCGGAGTAAGCGTTTAATGCCGGCCTCTCGCTTTATTTGCGTAATAGCCTTAAATAAAAGAAAAAAAAAACGTTAAAGCAAACATCGCGGTGGAATAATAATTAACCGACTCTCGATTGATGTAGTTTAAGGGTATAAGAACGTCCGTAACGACCGTTTCCTTTCCACAGCGCGATCCTTTTTCTTTTTATTACGAACCATAACGCAGGAAAGGGGAAGAGAAGCGCGCATTTGAATCCGTAACGAGCAACGTTAATGATTGAATTTCAATTCATCGCGCTCGCTGCTGCCCCTCTTTCTCCATCTCTCTATCTCGATATACGCCGATATTTTATATTCAATGAGGCAATCAACGTTTAGCCCGCGGAATCGCATCGAAAAGCGCCAGAGCGAGCACGCCGAACGCGATTCGGCAATAGAAGAGGGGGGGGGATGGTACGCTCGAGCAATACAGAGAAGCCCATACCGCGAATGGCCGGACTATTTCCCTGCTGAAATATTAATCGCGGCACAATGGGTGATGTCCTCTTCCCCCGTGGCTAGCCCCTCCCCCCCCCCTGCATCACAGCCTCGTCATACCACGCGATGGATATCGCGTGTCTGTCACTCGTATTTGGCCGACTTATTCCAGCCGTGACATATCGATTATTTGATGAAAAGAACTCGGTACCTTACGCCCAGAGACGATTCTTCTCGGCTTGCTATTGCAGAAACATTGATTTCTTTTTTTTTTCAACGGTTTTCTATTCGCTGCTTGCTTCGACGTATGTTATAACGAAGTGAGCAGTGATAAATATTTTTTTGTCTTTTTCGTATTGTTCATCAAATTAATTAGCGCAATATGACATTAATTGCTCAAGTGTATTAATGAACTTTTGGAGATTAAACATTTGTTTTTTGTTTGTTCATCAACTTTTTTTTTATTTTTGTAATATAATTACACTAAAAAATGTATTCTAATCCTAACGGAAAAATATTCCTACTTACCGCTCTACAAGCGATCGTGAAATAATAATCAAGGACTCGAGCTTACCTGTAACAAAAAAAAGCAGAAAACACAATCCATTAGTTACAAATAAATCATTTCGAGCAATCGATAAATCATTTTTCAACGTTCACATGCATAATTCAAATTAATTCCAAGCGATAACGAAACACATAAAAAATACAAAAAGAAGGCATAAACCTTCAAATTTTCAGAATCGTATATAAGCGCAATCATCATCAATCCTGATAAAATCCACGGTTAATCACAAGAACCCCCCCGGAAGCATCGTCGGTTTCGAATATCAAGCAATCTAAAAGCAAATCACCCCCAGCGGAATAAATGCCCGAGGTAAAAAATGAACGAGAGAGAGAGAGAGAGAGGCAGCTCGTACAACGCGGTTAATACACACGACCGAATAAAGCATGGGGTGTACAGGAGCGTTGGTGGCCCGAGAGCAGCGAAATTTAATTGTCGCGAAACAAGTTCGTTTCCAAATATTTGCGTCTCGCGCTTGCCATCCCCCTTTACTCCGTCGAAGAGGCGAAAGAGAGAAAGACGTATACGAACGAGAGAAAGAGAGAGAGAGAGCCGAGCTATGCTGGCCGCAGCTCTCTCGGCGAATTGTTTTAATAAACACCGAGATAGAAAGAGAGATACGAGAGCAGAGAGAGAGAGAGAGAGAGAGAGAGAGAGAGAGAGAGAGAGAGAGAGAGAGAGAGAGAGAGAGAGAGAGGGTCGGCTAGGTCGAGATACAGAGAGCTGCCCGGGCGCTAGAGAGAGAGAGGCCAAGCGCTTGAATCTGGTAATTGACTTAGAAACTCCAGCGCACTCGTAGCTTTCCCTTTTCCTCTCTCTCTCTCTCTTTCCCACTATGCCCCTTCCGTACTCTCTTTCGACTCTCGCCGACGACGACGCGAGAGCGCGGAAATATTTAAATTCCTTCATTACTCGCTCAAAGAATCGCTAATGCTTAGAGCTGGAAATCGCGCGGAATATTATTATTCTACTATTTTATTCAGACGCGCTCGTCCGCTGCCTCTCTCTTTCTAGGTCCTCGCTTGCCTCCTCGACTCCACCGAGAAAGGGGTTGGCTGACGTAGAACGATGAAGAAGCGGACCACCACCTCACGCTCTTTCTTAATCCGTGACTTTCAACCCGCCCCCCTCTTCGAGCTTTCCGTACTGTTCGCGTTGCAATTTTCCTACTCTCTCTTTCTCTCGCTCTCTCTCGCTGCTACTGCTCTTCCTCGCTTTATTTCTCGCGCGCGGACCCTCATCTCGACACGACGACGACGGGCGAGCCCTCGAGAAACCGGGTTATTGTAAGTACCTGCTTCATCATTCACCTTCGTACTCCCTCTCTCTCTCTCTCTCGCTCTCTCTCGCTCTCTCTCGCACAAAGGCCGAATTGTCGGCATTAATTGAACGCAAGAGGAGGGCCTCTATTGCGCAGCCGCGCCTGCTTCAACTCTGTATAACCAGCAGTAGCGCGCCCACTACACAGACCGTTATAGCACCCTATATTTATTTCGCGTTTGCGCGCCAATTCGACTTGCCCACAAATACACCCGAGCTATTTGCTACAAAGGTATAACCTTGTTTTTTTTTCTTTTTTTTTATTTGCTCTCTCGTTGGCCTCCGCTTCGTTCTTTTGAGCTTGGAAAATTTGAAAGGAACGCGCGGTGTTGAGTTATAGGCGATTTCTTAAATACTAGAGGCGAGGAGGAAACTGTTGTTGTAATTAAGTTAATTGGGACTGGGATTTTTTTTCTAATTATTTTTTTTTCTGGAGGCATAGAAAATTTAAACAATTAATTGTATCAATGGTAAATAAAATAATTCGAGAGTTTATCTGTAAGCAAATATGAATTAGGATTAAAACTAACGATAAATATTTGCAATAATAAACATTTTGCGCCTCTCATCTTAATTAACATTTTAATATATTTTATTAACAAAATGTATTAAGTTATTCAGCTCAGTGATTCTCGTGAACGAAACTTCGTTCAAAGTAATAATTAAACCTTTCGCAAAGAAACACACGATCCTCCTACTATTTCCCTCCCCAAAAAAAAACTGCAATCAACGCAAATAAACGATGAAAAACAAACAAAATTACGAAACTTGAAAAATTTCATCATGAAAATACACACGCACCCGAGAGAGAGAGAGGGAGTTCGCCTGAAAGTTATTAAAACAGAGCGAGAGGGAGAGAGAACGGCTAACTAATTGGCGCGTGACAGGTAATCAAAGCCATGTTTCCCAGGCGATTATAATTTGCCGCTGATTTTCTGACCGAGCTTCTGCCACTACTCGCGCGACTCTCGCACGCTGGTGTAGTACTGGTGTGTTGCGCTGAACACACACACATACGCAGAGCTCCACGCAAAAGGCATACACGACGAGGGAAGTTCGATGCAAAGCCAATACCCGGATAAAATCTGACGGGCGATAAATGAGAGAATTAATCGCGCAAATCGCGTCGCCGCTAGGGGGAGCGGAAAATCCGAGGCATATTCCGAGCCGCGTGTGTGTCGTCTGCCCCGAAGAAAGCCGAGCAATGCGACAAAAGCGAAATTAAAAAAAAAAGGAGGCAAGCAAGAGCCGCGCGGATGCGTTAATAATGCGATTCAATTTTTAATATCGAGCTTGATGATATATTTTGCAAAGAGGGAAGAAAACGCGCGAGAACAAGCAAAGGGGTGGGGGGAGTCTCGTAAAGGGACTTCTCTTTTTTTGTCGGTGGGCTGGCTGGCGCGTTTTTTCGATTAGAGACTTGTTTTTTTTATTTGTACCCCAGCGCGAGCCGACGACGCGGCTATCTGCGATCCAGATCTGAAATTAAATTCCCGCGCGCTCGGTCTTTGTGCGCGCGCGACGAAATGGTGTTTTGGAACGCCAGCCCAAGTGCTCGCGCGTATGACGTAATTACACTGCCGTCCTTGCAGCCGATTTTCTTTTTTTTTCCTCTCTTTCTCGTTTCTCCCCGCCTTCCACTCTCGTCGTGTTTTTGACAACTGCTATTTTTTATCGGATAGAGCTCTTTGACACTGGAAAGAGAGGGGGTAATCAGGTCGTTGCGTGCTGTATCTAAGCAGGATGTTGCGATGACTGAAGAGAGAGAGGGAAAAGGTCGCGAGATTAATTAAAGCCAATGCTCGCAATTAACCGCGGTATAATTAAATACGAGAGGGGGGGAGAATATCGGCGCGAGGAAATGCTTGCAACTTCATTTCCCGTATTACCACGGAGAAAAGGCAATTGTTTATGCGCCCATCTGTAAATATGCCGGGGAGAAACGTAATTTCTTATGAAAACAAATACTGCCAAATTACGACGAGTTTCGGCGAATATTCAAGACCCCTCTCTCGATAATGGAAGTACTCTTCGTTTTACAAAATTTATATTATTTTTCTTTTTCAAAATGTTTATCCGTACCTACACAATACCCCATCTCCAGAAAACAAAAGCGAAACTATTTTTAGAAACCGTAATACATTATCGGACCTTCCCAAAAGAAGGCCAATACTCGCGGACAAAGGAGTTAGCCCGGCAAAAGGCGCAGTATCAATCCTCCCCCCAAGTTCAAGCTCAGCTGGAAGAGACGTCTTCGTCAGCGCGAAAGAGAGCTCTGTAAATGATATCTTTGTTCTCTCTACCCCGTTGCAGCCCCCTCGACACAGCAGATTCTCTTGGCATCCTTCCACGCAGCCCCTCTCGATATCTCTTTCGCCCAGACGAGTGCTTTCTCTCAATTTTCATCTTCCGACGTTGTCTTTCCTAAGCTATACCCAAACCGTCGACATTTCTTTCCAGCCTATTTCGTAAATACGCGCAAACGATATGGTTAGGCCCTTCGTCTGATCAAGACACGCGTATGGGTCTATATAGTACGAGCGAAAGCGACAAAGCGTGTGAGATGAAAGGGAGCGAAAGTGGAGCGCAAAAGCTTCGTAAACAGCCACTGCGCGCCCCGTGCTTTTCAATCGTTCCCTTTTTTTTCCTCGCTTTTTCTCTCTCTTTTTTTTTGTATATGTGTATACCGTATTTCCACCTCTTTCTCTTTCAGCAACTTTCCCAGTCTTATTCCGGATGCAGGGCGAAGAAATCGAAATGGTTTAGGGGAGCCATTCCAAAGGCACTCCGTTTGGAATTTTAAACAAAACATCGAGTGTCGCGGCGCAAGGCTCGAAAGATTTCCGATTCGCCTTGGCCACGCTCTCTACTCTCCTCCCTCCTTCCCAAGAAAACTTTTGCAATAAATTTCAGCCCCCCTACCCTTCTCGCCGAGTACTTTCATTCTTTGCGCTATCGTCTTAATATTCATTCGGATCAATTGCAATGATAATAAAAATACAGCAGTTGCGACAGAAGTGCATATAAGTCTTGTATCCACTTTTTGCATCTCCTTTTTTCATTCCTATCATTCCTTTTTTCCTCTTCTCCACGCTGGGTCGTGCGTATATCGCGTCGAAAAAACAGCGCGCAGTGGGTATATATGTAAATACGATTATTCACATAGAAACAAGCGCGAGCAGCGAGCAAACGCGTCGTATAGCAGTATACGCGGCGGGAAGACACTTTTCCATACCGGGACCGCGCGGGGTTGTGTATAGGGAACGGGGGAAAAAAAAGAGACTGCTGGAATCAGCGATTCATGACGCTTTTTTCTCTCTCGCTCACTCTCTTGAGTCTCTTGCGCTACGAAAGATAGAAGGATGCTGCCGGGAGACTATATGCCGGAGAGCTCGAATCAAATTTAAATTTTCTTGAAACGAGAACGAGGGAAGGGGTGAGAGTTTGAAGCCGATAACGATATTGCAAGTTGATTGGATGCGAAATCCGCGTCTCGCTTTGGCCGCCGCTACTCTGCGCTATTGCAGCGGAGGAGTCGCGCGGGGGGGGGGGGGGGGGGGGGGGCAGAGAAGAATCTACGCCCGGGGGCGCGGGACATAAAGCGGGAAAGGGAGAGAACAAAGAGGGCCAACCCGCAAGGGGCGAAGCAAGCTGCAACCCTCTTAACTCCTGCAAACTCATTACAATAAATCAAGCTTTGTTCTTCGAGCTCTAGCCTCGGGGGGAGAGAAGA